>PVKB01006430.1:0-62398 GCA_004027205.1 Ctenodactylus gundi | reverse complement strand
GTTCTTCATGGGCAACACCTTAGAGAAGTACTGTGGCCAGCTTCCATCCCCACCTTCCTATGTGCCTGTTGTCATGGGGAGACTGACAGACAAAATGACTTTCATAGAAAGGGTGAAAAATGTAGCGCTTTGGTTTTACTTCGACTTCTGGATCCAGCACTATGACTTTCATTTTTGGGACCAGTTTTACAGTGAGGCATTGGGTAAGAAGATTTGCTATTTTTCATTCTCATTTACTCATTCAAGGACTCTTGGTGGAGGAAGGCAGGAAAGAGAAAATAAAAATGATTAAGATGTGCTATGTATATGTGACAATTGTCTAAGGCTCATGGAATTTCATGTATCAAAAAGGTAATGATAAAAACAATTGACAAAACAGGAGACCTAAGAAAATTAGAAAAATGTGCAGAATATATTTTTAAAACGTGAATTTTTACATAGGCAGTAGTAATAAACCATTACTAATAATTCAGGAGAGAGGACTGGAATTCTTTTACCATGGTTACATTTTCTTTATGATTATCAAATTGTGTTTTTGTGAAATGTTGAGGCTTCACAGACTATTCTTAAACAAAAATCTTACAAAAATTATATTAACTCTATTAGAGATTTCATTTTTGTCAAATACTTTCAGTACTTTCCACTTTTAGGACACACAGCCTCTGATTGGTTAAAACAAAAAGTGCAAAGTTTGTTTTAAGAAAAAGCTTTTTCTCTATTTCGGTAAAAAGTGATCTGAAGGATTGTGAAAATGGGATTAACTTGTTTATATAATGTTAGCTTTAATAGAACATATGAAATGAGACACAACAGAATGAAATGGAATTCAATAGAATAGATTATGTGATATGTCTTTTCTTAATTGCCAAATATATGGTTCAAGAATTCTGGAAAAGACCTTTTTACATATCTTATCTCAACTTTCTATAGTTATTTTTAGAGTTGATTATCATATTTTCTCCTTTCCCGATACAATTACTGGATGCCATCGTGTTCTGTTACTCTGTTTGGCCAGGTATCTCATTTTGGCCCATGTGACCTTAGTGAATATAGCAGAGCAGGCAACTAAAAGTTTGAATTTTACCTTTGTTGCTCTAGGAATGTAATGTTTGTGATCAAGTCCACAGGCTGGATCATAAGACACACATAGTCCCATGATATGACTTGATAAGTTTAAGACTGAGACACCAACAAAACATCAGCCAGGTTCAAGCAAGAGATGGCTTCCGGGAAAATGCCAACCCTTTGCTGACCCACATTTGTACAAGCACGAAGAGCACCAGCTGAGAAAAGCTTTGTGTGGCCTACATTGGGACTGTAGGCAGAATCATAAGTGTAAGCAGGTTTATGACAGTAAGGATTGGTTTATTATAACATAACTGAAAACTCTTCAAAGACTTTAGTGTTCATTTACTCCATTGGGTAATGTTGACTTACTCCACTAGGCAATTCTAGAAATCTACTTTGTTTGTACATTTATATTATCACATTGTCTTCTGCACTTCTGTATCCAGTGATGTACAATGGGTGTATAATTCCTGGTTCTCTGCACAAAAATTAGCGCCTCTGCCAGACAGTGGTAAAAATCATGACCGATTGCAAAATACTGAAAAGTCTGACTTGCATATTCACACATTTAATTTAACTGTCAGCCCAATTTGAATTATTTCATTTTTAAAATGAACAGAATCCCTTTGTTTATATAAAGAAATACACAGATCCCTTATTGAACAGGAATACATCCCTCTTGATATTTATAAAATTATAAGTTATACTTTCCCTATAGTAGTTAAGTCACTTATGATGTTATATGAAATACCTTGACAATTTTATAATTTATCTCATGATTATGTTGGAATATACAAAAAGGTTTATTCCTGCAAATAAACATCAAAATTCTATGCTCTATTTTTAATCTCTTAAATAAACAGTGATCAAATAAGTAAAACATAGAAGCAAACACTTTGGGGACTGAAGTAAACCAATATTGTGGCATGCATTTAATTCATCTAAACACAGATTTTATTGTTTTAAAATAATGATAGTTTAGATTTTGTTTCTTGATATTTTCTCTTTTTCTGTATAAAGTTTCTGACTAAATGTAAAATGGAGTCCTGGCCTTAGGTTAGGAATTTAATTCAGTCGCTATTTTATTTTCAGTCTATTTGTAATTTCATCAACACAGTACCCCAGCACCAGGGGAATTAGGAGCATGTTGGTGCTAGGCGATCCTCAGAATATTCAAGGCACTGGCTGTACTGGACCTCCTCTCCATCTGTTGCTGTCAATATCGTCAACAGGGAAAAGGGGAAGACACCCATGTATTTGTGTGTGTTGATCTTTTATGATTAGAGTACCTGTGTCACTGTGGCACAGGTTTCTCAGTGTTGAAATAAGAGTTCAGAAATGCAGGGAGAGCACATTGGTTTATGTATGTATCAGAATGTACAAAATTACACTTTCTGTCTTCTCCCTGAAAACATTAAAGCCCCAGTAGTGATGAACATGTCCAGTAGTGCATCTTAACTTTCATATGCCTTTTTTTTTTAAGAAAATGAGGCAATGTTCCTAAAAGAAGCAACTTGATTTCAATGTATGGACTATGAAAATAGAAGTTGAGTAAAGTGTCTTTGTGATATCTGAAGGTAAAGGTGCTCTGAAATGATGGGAACAGGTGTTACTCATTTACATCACAATTTTACTTACGGAAAGGCTTTGAAATTCAGGAAAAAAAGCTTAAGCCAAGAATCTTTTCTATCTTAAATTTTAACTAGAAACTCACAAGAATCCTTTCTGAGTTACTGGTATCCCAGAAGGATACTGATCTTTACTAAAGTCATTTCCTTGCTGTTAATTTATGTGTAATAGAATTCTTTTCTATGAGTGAGAGTAGATCTTAGAATCGTACCATTGTGTGACTGCGGGTGTGGAGTGCAGAGGTCCTGTGTGAGCACTTTGCCTTCTATAGGTCACTGCCTGAAGCAAACTCGAAGGAGCAGCCTCGCTTTTGGAGAAAGATTGTACCTCAGAATTCAAGTTGTTACTTGGTTTCACTAGCTGTTGATGTTTGTTTTCTTGCCAAATCAAAATTTGATTTTAAAAGAGAAACATTATGTTTTAACTGGTGGTTTATTATTTTCATTTACCCTAAAGATAATGGTCCTGTAATCTTAAAGTTTATTAAATGAATCCTACTACATATACAGTTATAATTTCATTGTCTTAGATAGTAAACTAACTTGCATTTTTATAACAATCGTATGTGAATATCCGTTGTCAAGCTATATTAACACCAGTGCTGCTTCCACCTTTCTTCTTAAAGTGTTCTGCAGCACATCATGTGGAAATTATTTTCTTCTTTTTACTCTTTACTGCTGCTTCTGGTTTTTTATGAGAGATACTGCTTTTTAGCAGCCACCATCAGAAGTTATACAAATTATATAGCAAAATATGATTCTCCAGCCTTTAATTCCAGTTCTACATTTTCATTTTCTCAATAACTTCTGACTCTCATTTTAGTAAAATGAGAAAAATTTCAACAGATTTGAAATTTCAATAATTTGTCTCTTTTTCCAAATGTCATGAAAGAACCCACCCTGTCACAACACTGAGGTCACATTTTTGAATTACATACAGGAATATTCTGTTTTATCTTCAAATTACACTTTTAAACTTGCTAAAATATTGAATCTTAAGGTCTTAGCTAATGCATTATTTCATTATTCCCTTCTGTAAGCAAAATGACTTCTCACTGGTCTCAGACCCTAGGCCCTTACGTTTATAAAGTAAGTGTTAGTTAAACTGACTTAAATTCTTCAAAATATGTGCAATCAAATTGAATGAGACTCTCTTGTGGTTTATCTTTCAGAATGTTCCCCAAAACTCTCAGTTACTTGGGAGCAATGGATTATCTGTAGAACTACATGCTGTTAAGAGATGGGCATCAGAACTGGTCTGGAGAGTCGGATTATGGGTATATGTTGTATTATAGCTGTGTGGTGGAAGACAGTCATGTGGTAGATTATAGACATGTGGTGGATTAGAGGCTTAAACCTGGTAGGGGTGAACACTGAGGCTATAGGGTCAGGTTGCTGGGAGAGAACTTGAAAGTTTATCTGCTACTTCCTTCCTTTCTTCTGGGAATTGGCTTCCAGTTCCCAATGCCGTGAGGAGCTGCCTCCACCTCTGCTTCTGCCATATGCTTCCACTGTTGCTAGGTGCCCATGGATTGTGAGCTTCTGAAGCTGAACTAAAATAAACTTTTCCTTCCCTAATTTGTGTATGTCAGGTATTGAATCACAGCAATGACAATGTAACTAAGATCGAAATTAGCATCAGAAAAGCGGGGTTGTTGCTGTGACTGTACCTGGCCATGTGGTTTGGATGCTTTTGAAACTAGTTTGCTGAAGGCATTTAGAAAGGTTCGTGAATGATGTATGGAAAAAAAAAACTTGAAATGCTCTAAGGTCACATTCAGTGGGAGATTCTGGTTGGAGATCTGAATGATGATTAGAAGTGTCCATTGAAAAGACCAAGCACAAGAGGTTTCAGAAGGGAGAGAGGACAATATTAGCAGAAGAACTAAAAACAATTCAAGCTACACACAGAAGAAAGTTTGTCAGCATGTTGTCCTTGTCCAGATATTTTGCCTGAAACTGAGTTAAAGGGCAATGAACTACTTAATCTGATGGAGAAAATCTCAAGGTGGTCCAGTGTTCAAGATGTTACATGCTAATGTTTGTGGTTTTAGCCAGCTCTATACTGGGAAACCAGAGAAACCAGAAAATATGAGATTAGCATTGAAAATAAGCCAGATATTTGCAATCAGGACTTTAAGAGGCCTTGAGGGTTCCTCAGTAATCAGCAAGACCTTACCCTTTAAAAATTAAAGGGTGGGAAGGCAAAGGAATTAGCTTTGAAAAGGCCACAGGGCAGGTATCAACTGCCTGTTAACAGTAGAGCCCTTTGCCTTGCTAGTTACGCCCTTACCTCCAAGCCTGTTTCAAGTAAGTTTCAGTGACCTGGCTTCCCACATACTCTTCTTTCCTCCTGGTTGGAATTGGAATGGGTACCCTACGCCATAGCCTTAGGAGGTATTTAATCTTTCTTTGTTTTTCAAAGGAGCTCACAGCTAAGAGTTTGCCTTGGTTCTCAAAAGAGTCTTTGGACTTGGACATTTTTAGCAATGCATTAAGACTTTGGCAACTCTTAAAGGACTAAATACATTTTCCCTGAGAAGGGAGGTATGAGTCTTTTGGGGGCCAGGGACAGAATATTGTGCTTGGATCTGGAACGTTCCTTGAAAGTCTCACATATTTGGATGTTAGACACTAACTATTTAACCACGTGCTGTTAGGATTTGGTGGCCTGGTCTGTAAACGTGGATTATGAGCATAGGGTGCACTGTAGGTATAGGGTGAGGTCAGGTGAGTAATAGATTATAAATTACAGTAATATTGTAGATTAGAAGCTTAAACAAAGAACACGTGGAATGGTTGAACACTAAGGCTGGACTTATAAGGGACAGATCCTTGGAATAGTTCTTGGAAGTATATATGCTCTTTCTTTTTTTGTTTCTGGGACTTAGCTACCTGTTTGCAATGCCATGAAAATTTACCTCCACCTTGACTCTGCTATATGCTTCCACTGTTGATGGCTGCCCATGAACTTTTCCCTCCCTTTAATTAGGGATGTCAAGTGTTGAATCACAGCAGTGAAAAAGTAACAAAGGTAGAACCTTATTGCACTTGGCCCTTTTTGCTTTCTATATATTATAAAAATTGATGTGCAAAGTGTTAAATATAGTTTAAGTAGGAGATTACAAAGAATTTAGAGATTTATCAGAATTACCTTGAAATATGGATGTTAACTGGACACAAAATACTTATTTCTATATTATACTTCTGATTCAAGTATGCAGAGGAAAAACATTATCTCCATTGACGTGTCTAACAATTAACTTAGATTTTGAAGGTGAGAAAAAGTACCACAGCTTCTCCTGTTTTTATATTTCATGGTTTTGGTGGAGTCAGAAATATTCTTTAGTTCTTGCAACATAAACTGAAGTCTTCTCTTGATTTTCAATAGCTGGTGAACTATCATTTCTCATCAATCATAAGAATTTTCATCTGTTTTCACCATATATTCATATTATTTCTAGCACATTTTCATAGATACTAAAATTGGTACCATAGGAGAGCATTCCAGTCTGCTCAAAGTCTCTTATTTTAACACATACTTTTCCTATATTTTTGTTGCTCTGCCTTCCCTAAGTTACCAAGCTCTCTTAACTCTCTATCAGAATGAGTATATTTTTACATCATCTATATTCATATAAACTTCCACTGGTCTTGAGTGGTTGTCTTTAACTAACTTTGCTTCCAGGGCTTTTTCTGATTTCTTTCACAAAGAGGAGATAGCATCCTTGTGTGGAATTCTGAGGCAGTGTAACTATGGTGTTTTGGGACAAAGGGCAAAGACACAAAAGAACTCGAAATTTCTTTACTTAAAGTTCTGTGCAGTTGGCTAAACAGCATCACCCTCTGAAGGGGATAGTGCAGTGGCTGTGGATCCTCAAGCCCAGGCCTTTACTCATAATTGCTGGTGGAAAATGAACAGGAACAGTGAGTGGAAAACGCTTAGTGAATAATTTAGGACTTTTAAAAGCACACTTGGAAATTACATAATGATCAATTAAAGTAAAGTAGAATATATGTGGATACAGAACAAAATTACAAAGCAGAATATTTCATTATCAGCCAACTTTGTGACAGGAAGCTAAGAAGACAAGGAGATTTTGTTCTGTGGAACTGCTTTGTGCTTTGCAAGTGCTTCACTTGTACAATGCTGAAATGATAGTTTGACATTAAGGCAGTGGAACAGGGCACAGTTCTGATTAACAGTCCAGGCAGAGAATTAACCCCTGCATTTCAGCAATTCCCACTTTTTGCTATAAAATGGATTTAAAGAAATAGGTATAAAGCAATAAAATATGCATAAACATGTATTCTTGTTTGATCATGAACTTAGCCACAAACTATCTGCTGATATTAAGCAAGGGCTAAGCTTACCTGAAACCAAGGGACAACATTTTCAAATTCTGTGTTTTTGTGAGCTGTGACCTTGTGAAAGGTAATAAAAGAGGGGCTGAGTGTCACTTTACGATGATTTTTTCGGAAGCATGTGAAATGTCGGTGAGAAAGAAATTGGGGTGAGACTGTTTATGAATGTGGATTGACTGTCTTCAAATTTATCCACAAAGAGGGTTCAAGTGACTGATAAGAAATCTGAATGATGAAATATGTTGAGTATGGGCTCTTAACTGAGTGTCCTGGACATTTTTAGATGTAGCAGTTATACTAGAAGTCATAGAATGAAATAAATTCTTAAAGATCAGAGAGACTATTATTAGATTCAGAATTTTCTCAGTTTCCAGAAGTCTTGAAGGTCAATGTTATCAACATCTCTTGGTATTGCAGGTAACGTTGTCCCTTGAGTGTGATGTCTTCTCTGGAGATTCTGTGAGTCTGGAATGGGGCTGTTCATCTCCTGTGGCACGTGGTACAAGTGAACAGATTTGCCAAGAACCCACAAGTGCCTGGTTGGAGAGAGAACAGTCACATTTCCTCTTCCCCATACAAAAAGCTCAACAGAGCCATACTGTTGTGTTCCCCATTGTGGGTAATACTGTAAAATTAAAAATTCATGTGAAGTTATATTTGCATAAGTAAGATGTTTGCAATGGCTAAAAGTCCTTTTGAACCACAGTTTAAATAAATTAAAGCAAAAGGCACTTTTTGTTCTTGTGGTGGCAATACTTTCACTATATTTCCATTCTTTTGTTTTAGGAGCTGAGTTTTTATAATTTCATTTTTTAAACTAGAGTTTCACCTATGGAGTCATGAGGAAGGTTTATTATGCGTTTAATATTTTAACATTGAAAAATGTTTCCAACTTTTTGATATAACTGAAGGTTCATTATCAGGTTTGTGTGTGGGGGGGGGGTCATCCCATTAATGAGACACCAATAATAAATTTTACTTTACATGTTTAGTTGTTTTTCCTGTCTGAGCAGTAGCATGAGTTAGACCTGAGTAGATGTCTACAGTTACATAAATAGGTTGAGATTGCCCAGTGATTCTTAATGAGTTACACCCACTTGCAGAGTTTCTCTCGGATTTTTTTTTTTCTTCGTGTGTATAATTAGAATGGAGTTGGTAGTCAGAACAGGTTTTAAAAATTTACTGAGTTTCCTTAAGAATCACTGAGAAAGATGAAGCTAGTGCCTTAGCACTCTGCTGAAAAATTCATGGGAGTCAGAAGCTTCCTGTAATGGAGAACAAAAGGTTTTGTGTAAATCAAAAACCTGCGTGATCATTTCCACCCTCCTTGAGCTGTATGAGTAGCTAAAAGACAATAAGTTTGTTAAAATAATGTGTCAGCATGACTTAATGATATAGCATCCATACAATAAATTAAGGTGCCAGGGAATGCTGCATGAAGTGGGCTGAGTGCTTAGTCAACATGGTCTCGGAAGAAGCTGGTGTTTTTACCATGCCTGCAGAACTTCCCGCTGCGACTCTTCGTGAGGGAACCCAGCAGTCATGCTGAGGAGACAAAAGGCAATTTTGGTTTTTATCATCTTCATGTAGGCTTCCTTCTTTTCAGTTTGCTTCCAGTCATTTTGGAAGTGGCCTTTTCGGCCATAATTACAACGTTCATGGGGCTGTAAAGCTTCTGTCGAAGTTTCTGCTTTATGGATTTTAGTATCTACATTCTAGCACGTGCGTACTGTTTGACCTAAATTCGGATATTGTGCTTTTAGTGACAATTAATAACCACGTATAACAATCAATTTCTGCTGGTGGAGTCTTGGTTATTTGTTTGAATATCTGTTTTCAGTCAGTTAATGAAATTTGAATAAGTTTCTGCGGGCCTTAGCCTGCTGGGTGCAAAGGAGCCCCTTGGGGTTTTCACCCCACTCTGGAACGTTGTTCTGGGCTTAGTCAGCAGCTCTCCCTAGTTGCGTGTGCCCTGTGGAGCAAGCTGAACGTATCTGCTCTTCTAAAGTTAGATCATTACAACCTCCTGCCATCATATTTCTAGTCACTGGCGAATTGATAGCTTGGTTACGTATGGCAAGAGCTAAAGCTGTCTCTTGAAAGTTGTTTGCCACACACAAAACTGAGCCCGTGTTCAGGCTGCTTTATTGGCTTTCCGCTCACAAGGTGCCGTGCCACACACAGTTTGAGTGGAATCAAGAATGCCGTGAGTGAAAGAACTTTGGAGGCTGGTTCTGTGACGCTGTGCTTGTACCCTTCAAGGACTGGGTAAAACAGAGATTCCTACTTGGCATTCTTTACTCCAGAGTGGTCTCTAAGTATGGGATAGGTGTCAAGGTCATTTTCCTTCTTTTATGTGCCTTCTTCAAAACACACATTCTTGATGAATTCCTAAGAATAAGGAACTGAATTAGAAGGTAGTGAGGGAGGGAGTTCAGATTCCTTAAGAGGAAGAGGTTTTTTTTGTTAAGATTTTTTATCACTATTATTAAATTTTAGAGCCTTTTTGTTTTGGAACATACCATAAATCAGCAAAGCATAAATCCCAAACAGCTAAATGCATGCTTTGATTGTACCAATACTATTTTCTGACCACTGATCTATAAATTCACAATCTTCAAATTTAATGTCCTTTTCTTAGGAAGCCAAGGGCATTGCTGATAAATAAAATTTAAACATCCCTTAGGCCATTTATCGATAACCTTACAGCCAGTAGCTTTCAAAGCGTTTTCATTAAGAGCTATTATTGTTATTCCTTTCTGAATTGAGAGTCCGAGATGATAAGAGAAAGAAAAAGAAAATCTTGCAGAGTGTCAGACCTACCCATTCGATGTCCTGCCCATGTGAAGCCCTATTTCTACCACTGTCCATCATCCTCCTACCGAGGTGAAGTAAGTGGGTGCTCCTGGTCTTCAGTGCTCAGCCTCAGCTGTTTTCTTGTCTTCAATGCTTGACCTCTGGGGTGACAAGCCAGGTGTGGGGTGGAGGTTTAGCCTCTTCAGGAAAGCAAAGGCGTAAGCCTGGCTCTGCGCAATTCGGGAACAAAGCTCTAACGTGTGTTGTCATTACCCATCTCATGATTTCAAGCACCGTCAGTAACCCGAGTTGCCTACATAACCCCACCATAGTTTGTGTTGAGGGACAGAGGATAAAGACATGGAATTACTCCAATTTTTCTTTTACTTAGAGATCTCTGCAGGCGGCTAAGCAGCTTCTCTCCCTAGAAGAGAAAGTGAACTGGCTGTAGATGCTCAAGCAGAAGCCCTGACTGGCTCTAATTGAGGGGAAAGAATGAGAACACTTGGTGAAAAACATGCTAGTGAATTAGTTAAGGAAGACTTTAAAAAGAGGACATGGAATTTGCATAATATTTGAAGTAACATAGAATACAGGTGGATACGAGAAAAATCTACAAGGCAGAACACGTTCCTGTCATCAGCTTTCTAGCAGGCAGGTACGACTAGATCTGCTTTGCAACTGTTGCATTTGTACAATGCTGAAGTAACAGTTTGACCTTAAGACGATGGTGCATAGGGTGCAGTTCTGGTTACCAGTGCTGGGAATTTCAAACTCTTTTAAAATGAGATGCACACATTCACACTTCTTTGTGAGTTTGTAATTCCATTGTTCCAAAAACTTTATTCAACTTATTGACAGACTTTTACTAACAATATATTCAGAAACAAATTATAAAATATAAAACTGTATTTTAAGAATGCAATTGAATAATTTGAGCATATGTGAAAAGTTATGTATAATTGTGTTCTGTTTTTATAACTCTCACAAGAAATGTTTGGAATAAGTTTTGTCAATGTGTAGGACTGAAGTTATGTTCTCTGCTTTATTTGGATCCATTTGATTATTACAGGATTTGAGTAACTTTTCTGAACACCAAGGGCTCAGTTATTCTCCTCTCTCTCTCTCTCTCTCTCTCACACACACACACACACACACACACACACTGTGTTTCTACTGGGGATCAGACTCAGGGCCTTTACAACATTGAGCCACATCTGCAGCCTGTATTTTTAGTTTCATTATGAGACAGTGTCTCTCTAAGTCACTGAGTTGTTCTGACTAGTATAGATCTGTACCACAAACTGAGCTTTCTATTTATTTTAAGTGAACATTTTGTGCATGTCTTTTTATCTACTATTGACTAAAATGTTTGCTTGTTTTATTGTTGACTTTAAAAAATTGTTCTGTAAGTGAAATATAAAATTGTTCCAAATAAGTGAACACTTTATTTTAGGTGTTACAGATATCTTCCCCCAGTTTATGATGCAATTTTGGTTTTCTTTAATGTCTGATGATGTAGTGTTTTATTTAATAGAGACTTATAAATTAGTAATTCATTTTAGAATTATTCTTTACATAACTAAGGAAGTTCCTTGTTACCTTCAAATAATAAGAATTTCCTTTTTTCAAACAGGCTATCTTGCATTCAGGAGAGATTTTAATTGGATTACAGTTTTAAGTAGAAATGTTGTTAGCCTGCAATATCTGCTGTCTGGGAAGCTCAAAGGAGAGGATGACAAATTTAATCCCAGATTTGGCAATTTAATGACTTAGTGGTACCATGTCTCCAAATCAAATGTAAAACATGGGCAAGACATGGAGTCTAGTGAAGAGGCCTTGTAAGATTCTCTATAACACACACACACACACACACACACACACACACACACACACACACAGAATTTTTTGTGTGTTGTTGTGTGGTGTCAGTTTCTCTTCCATTGAAATTCCTCTTTTTTACATTCTGTTTTCCTCTCAACTTTCCCCAACACACCTTTTCTTTTTCTATATTCATTCAAGGAGAAAAGCTACTCATCACTATGCATTGAAATGTCCTATTTTGCCCAAGTATCTCCAATGCTTGTTTATCACTCAAAAAATGTTTTATCACAGTAGTTTGTCTTCTAATATATTATCTGTCTTATTATTTCATTCTTGTTATCTAGTAGAATAACTCACCTTTTATAGTTCTATTTCTGAAGCACTTTGATTATTTTTCACTCTTTGATTTCCAGCTACATAATAGGATCATATATAAAGTTATGCAGAAGCTGAGGATGGTGTCACATGCTTGTAACCTTAGTACTTGGGAGGCAGGGCAGAATTGTGGCATATGTTTGAGGCTAGCCTGGGCTGCACAGTGAGTTCAGAACCAGCCTGGTCTTGAGAGGACCTCAGCTCATAACAAACAAAGTATAAAAATTTTTGTTTCATGACATTTGCAATTTTAATAAGCCAATGCATCTGTGAGAATAGACATCCGTGTGAGTTTTGATCCCTTAGCCCGTGAATATTTTAGCTCTATTTACCTTTTTATGTTGGGTTTTGATGAGACTTTTTTTGAGACAGTTGTCTAGCTCTGTAGTCCAGAGCTGATCTTGAACTGAACTCACTATGCAGCCAAAGCCGACCTCTGATACACTGTGAATCTCCTGTTTGAGACTCCTTGGTGGTGGGATTACAGGCACAACCATCACACCTGGTATATGTGGTGCTGGGGCACTGAACTCATGGTCTTTCGCTTCCTTGACTAGTGTTTTAACCACTGTGCTAATCTTGTACCCCTGAAAACTTGACAATAATTGAGGCTTATATGACAAGAGTTAATCCATTTTCTGTCATTTAGTTTGAGAAAAAATTAGCATTACATTCATTAAGTTGTACAGATATTTAAATTTTTGAGTACATTATTGTTTCAAAATGATGCATATTATTTTTATTTGCTATTCTCAAATTTGCTTTTTCTCTCTTTAAACAACTTATCGTTCTACTCTCTGTCTTCACTCCCACACTCTCTGCATCCTTTTGAAGTATAAATATTCTAGGAGAACTTAATTTTGTTGGTTTAGCTTGTAGAAAACAAGTAGTAAAAAAATTTTCCTCAGCCACCACGTTGCTAATTTCTCCTACCTCAACTTTACCCGCTTTCTCCAGGAAGACCCACTACATTGTGTGAAACCATGGGCAAAGCTGAAATCTGGCTCATCCGGACATATTGGGATTTTGAATTCCCTCGTCCATACTTGCCTAATTTTGAGTTTGTTGGAGGACTGCACTGCAAACCTGCCAAGCCGTTACCTAAGGTAGGTCTGAGATGAAGACTGCATGCAACTTATAATAAAACACTTGGCTCTTCTTCCACGTTTACAGCTTTTATGACAGATAAGTTACTTACCCTTTAAGTCGGCCACTCCAAATGTATGGACCTCATCACAGCAATCTTCGGTGAGTCTAACTAGATTTCTTTTTAAAGACTTGAGAATTCAGAGTGAATGATAACTTGATTCAAATATGTGCTAGATCTATGTTATATGGATCCTGGTGGAAGTGAATGGGAGAACAGGGGCATAAAAATCACTATTGAGACTGATATTGTTTTTCTTCCAAGGCTGATAGAGTTGAGAACAAGAGGAATTACCCAATTGCTATATAGCATTAGATGCCTTCATGAGACCTCTAGGTGACCTTAATAACACTTAACAAAATAAGATGTATGTGCTGAGAGAAGACAGAAAATCGGCTAGATAGTGCTCCTAGATTTTAATTTTAGGATTATTTAATAGATTTTTTTTGTTTGCAGTACAGGATAATTACTCTCATCTCAGGGAATCGGAACATGTTCACATCGCATCTTAGCCACTCCTAATCTTGGCATTTCATGGCATAATGACGATCTTTACTGTTTTAAGGAACAATTAATAAAAAACAATCTCCTCTGAGTCGATGATGATGAGTTTAGAATCTGACCTGTTTACTTTAAGCAGCTAAAGATATTTTAACTGATTTGTAGAAATAGTTTGTAGAAATTATCTCAGTCTCCATAGACAGTATTAAAACTTCATTAGAATCGTCACCAAAGTAAAAGTAATAAAACAGTGAGACTCATCTGTTTTAGGAGTTTTGAAAACAAATTTGTGAGTAGGATTGTTTTAGAGTGAAAAAGATTTATACCACAGTCCAAAGTTATTGAAGAGTAATTTGAATGTCAAAATTTTTAGAAAGAAAAGAATTGAGAAATACAAAAGCTGATATATAAAACCTGGTGATACATTACATATAGTTATTCATGCAGTTTGAAATAGACAAATAGTCGTGTATTTGTTATGCAAGCTGACGAGCATAACCAAGTTAAAGCAGTAGTCTGCACCTTTTTTGACACCAAAGATGAGCGTGAGAATCATTCTCCAAATACACATGTGGGTGGGGTGATACTCCTCATGCAGTAGGCTGTGGGCATAGATTTGCAATGGCCACGGGTGACAGGCAGGGAGCTGGAGGGAAGCCCCACCTCCTATTGTATGAGCAGTGGCCTTAGAATCTGAGAGGAGCAGATGACAGGACACAGAGTGTAGCCCACGCATCATCTCCTGGTCAGCACCGCTCATCTGGACAGGAGGAAGGTCATTTTAAGGCCTGAGTGGTACCAATCCAACCCCCAGGGGTGGAGACCCCTTCATCAGAATATTGCAGATTAAAATGTATTCTCAGGAGAGTTATTGATTTCTGTTCAAATAGCTAAGGCACATTCGAGTTGAAATTTCTGTTTCAAGATTCTGATTATGCTTTATATACAAATCAAGTTATATCTGCAGATCAACTGTATGGATCATTGTTCTATATGCAGGGAGGAACCAATATATTAACAGTATGCAAAAAAACAAATGACCCACACAAAGTTCACTGTCACACTCCATAAGACGCTAATATGGCCATCAATTTTACCTTTTTCACACACACACACACACACATACACACACACACACAGGCACTCCTTTACAGAACAACTCAGACATATGTTATAATAGGGAAAAATACTTCCGTACTAAAGTCAGTGTGTCTGTTGATATAGACTTAGACCTCTTAATCTGTCATTATATAAAATATTATCCTCTCCTACTTATTTCACTAGCCATGAGTTGAGATGTGTGGGACACAAATCTACGAGGTGCACTCACATAGACCACAAACCCACAATCTACAGTGCTCAATCTGCAATTTGAATTTGTACTTTAATTTTTCATTGAGTCTCAACTTACTGAAATATAACTAGTGTCACTCTCATGGGGGAATTTGTACATTGGAAGACAGGAACCAGTCTCATAAGGTGCCACTGTTTTTGCAGCTAGCAATGTATGTTTGTAGATAAGTCTAGCAAATAACACAGAGATGGGAACTGATATTTGATCCAGTCTTCCAGGTTATGTCTTTTATTTGGAGATTTAAAACCATTTGCAAAAAATGCTATGCTCAATTCTGTCATGTTGTGCTTGATACATTTTTTGGGTTTCTGTCATGTAACTCCTACCTCAGTGATATGTACTCTTTCTCTTGCCCTGTGGTAGCTGTCTCCACCATCTTTGTCCAGTGTTCCCTGAAAAATTCTGTGTAATATTTGGGGGTCACAAGTTTCTTAGCAATCCTTACTTTAAAAGGTCTTCATTTCTCTTTTGATTTTTGAAGGGAAGTCTTGTAAGGAAAGGATATACTAGTTTAAATTTACAATTTTTCTTTCATGTCTGAAATAATTCTGAGACCTCTTAGATTTAGTGATTTGATTGAAGAAATCTACTGTTGATCTGATGAGTTGGCCCTTACAAATGATTTGGTGATTCAGCTAGCTTTCAGTATTCTTTCTGAATTCTGATTTTCTGTATTTTGGTTTGCCATGGAGTAGTTTTGTTTTTTCTAGTCATTATTACACAGGATTCTAAAAGTTTCTTTTATTGGGTCATCGGTTTATCTCCTGAGTTTGGTAATAATGTCAGTGAATTATTATTACTCTATAAGCCTATACCTTGACGCCATTCTCTAACCACTAATTATTAAATGTGTTCTTTTAGAATTCTGTAGGATATATCAAAAATGTTATTATTATTTCTTTTTTTTGAGACAGGGTCCTACTCTGTATCTCATGCTGATCCTGGATTCAATGTGTGGTTCAGGCTAACCTTGGATTCACAGCAATCCTCCTGCCTCAGCCTCCCAAATACTGGAATTGCAGGTGTGCACTGCCACATCAGACTTTTGTGGTTCTAAGGAATTGAAGTCTGGCCTTGTTCTTGGTTGGCCCACTCTTTAACCACTATGTCATTCCTCCAGCCCAAGTTGCTATTATTTCTTGTTCTTTTCTTATTATGACTAACTATATTCTCTAGTACATTCACCTTATTTTTAAATGCTAACACTTCTGATTGTTTTTGCCTGTGGCTAAGAATTACAATTAAGTTTTTATTTCATGTTTAGGGTTTTCTTTCCCAAGACTTTTGATTCTTTTTTATAATCTCTGTGTCTTCACTGATAGAGTTTTTTATGCTGGAAGTTAATATTTACCTTTTTTCCCTGAAAGTGTGTATCGATCTGCATTACAGGCTGGTTCTATAATCAATATGTCATTTAGGCTGAGCTTGAAACAAGAGCAATCCCTCGCCATCAGCCTCTGGAATGCTGGGATTATAGGCATATGCCACATGCCTGACTACTTTATGGGTTGCTGGGGAATTGAACCCAGTGCCTTGCACATACTGGGCAAACACTGTAAAGACTCAACCAGGTCTTTGACCACTGATATTGTCAGTCGTAATTTATTCACCTGCCTACTTGTGATATTATTGAGCTTATTGATCATTTAAGCTTTTAAAGTGATTCATCTGGAGTTTTATCTATGTCAGTATACGTGGGATAAGCTTTTAGAAAATTGTGAATTTTGGGAAGCAATTTCTTATCTCATATTCGCATGATTCTTGTGATTTTATGTTGAAATTGGTAAAGTAGTTGGAAGGGAAAGATTTACCACTGTATGAAGAACTGTGTAGTAAGCTTCTTTCTTCCCATGACGTGCCAACATGACTTCGTGTGTGTCTTATATTGAAAGTACTCACCTAACCTGTCCAAATGAGCATTTTCAATCCCCAGAACTGCACTGTATGGAGAATACATGTGACAGTGTTATTAACATCCAAAGATCTACTGTGCATCAACAGAACATTTAACTCTTATTTTAAAGGCTGTTTTTCACTACTTAACTCAGAAGAGTAGAGGGACGGTACTTGTGGGGAATCGGCTAGGAAAACTAGAAGAAAATTAATAAAAGGATGAAAGACAGAAAGAAATAAAACTATAGGTTTAAGAGGTGATATTTATATGGCAGAAAAAATTGTGGATTGGAGAAGTTTTCTGAGAGGAAAGAATGAAGAAAATACAGGAACAGGGCTGCAAACAAAAGTGAAAGTCGGCATTGAAGTAATGAATTCAAGTAATAAAGTAATAAAAACCGTGAGTTACAAAATGCAAGAAACAACCTGCAGTGAGGAAGAAAATGACAAACTAAGCTAAGAACTGAAGCGACAACTGGCACTCATGATTCAGTAATATACACCCATCTCACCATCAACACTCACAAAAAAGAGAATGGAAGAAAAAGTTGAATTTAATAATAATATTTATGCCTGAAGAAACAAGAAACGGGGTGAGAGATTTCCTAGATTATGAGATGACAGAGAAAAGAGATAAACTGGGAAGGGAATACAAATGCAAGGTAAGAGGGAGATTGAATCCAGTTCATCAACATGAAAATGTTTAGCGAATCTGATGAAAGGACCCACAGCGCTGGGGAACATTGTATATGGGAAGCAATGCTATAAAAATCACAGTCAATAAATTGTGGTGTTTATGTGCAATGGAATACTGCTCATCTATAAAGACAGATAGGTTGGAGGCTTTTGTAGGTAAATGGAAGCAACTTGAGACCGTCATGCTTTTTGAGGTGAGTCAGAAGCAGAAGGTGAAATATTGAATGGTTTCTCTGACATGAGAAACTCAGATGAGAAACCTAGATCACAATTATATCATAGAACTTAATGTAGGGAATAATGGGAAACAGAGGTGAGTAGGGAGAGTGTCAAAAAGAGAGAAGGGAAGGATTTGTAACTTGGCCATTTTGTGTGTGCACAAAATACTCGAGATCAATGTAAACTTCACGTATTGCACTTATGCGCATCAATAAAATGGGATGGGGAGAAAACATTTTTAGTTGCACATGATCCAGGCAAATAGAAAATGAAACACCAAAAATTCAAAGAAAGAAGAAAAACAAAGCAAAATATGCCTAATACCTTTTCATGGAAGTATTGACACTGGAGCCAATTCCTGGCTGTTGAAAAGAAAGAGTTTGAAAATCCTTTTTGTTTTTAATATAGAGTTGTCCTTATGGGAGAAGCTATTTGGAGCAGGCAGAAGGTTGAGCTCCACCCTCTGTCGGTGGATGCTGTCTTTCTGTGCATCACTGAACAGAGAGGGACTGTCCTACTGCCCCATTGAGTCCCAGCTTGCCCAGTGCCGGGATACGTTCCATCAGTTGATTTAATTATCAACTAGTATTTCAGGATGTGGCCTAATCCCCGGCTTTCTCAAGTTGCAATCTCATGTGGTCCTGCATTTCCTTATCAACTCACTGAGCCATGAACCTGTGGTTTTGAGTGTATGTTTTATTTCCATTTTTTTTGTTCATGCTGCCTTCATATACCCTCTTCTAACCACTAATAATTTTCAATATCTTCAGAGTGATAATTTCATACTATCATGAGCAAAACTGTCCCTTATTGCCTATTATTCATAAAGTGATTTGGTTCCACGTTTGTACTTGTATTCTCTGGTTCCTTGTCATGAATGTTTCAAACAAAAGTCCTTTCTTAAAGTGTTGTTCACATCAGAAGACAGAACCAATCTAACAATTTCTCTTATACTTTGTTTCACTTTTCCTACTTAGAGTTTTAAGAGAAGATTTTCTATCTATGATGATGCTTTTTAATAGAAAAAAATTGTATCCTCAGGAAATGGAAGAATTTGTCCAGAGCTCAGGTGATGATGGTGTTGTGGTATTTTCTCTTGGATCAATGGTCAAAAATCTCACAGAGGAAAAGGCCAATCTTATAGCCTCGGCCTTGGCTCAGATTCCACAGAAGGTCAGTACAACCCAAAGTCCCGGTGAACAGATGATACTAACTGAATAGAGTGCAGCTGAGGACAATCATTCCTGGTGCAAGTTGAAATTCATTTTGCATGGATCATAATAGATATCTGCATTAAATAAAACTTTCTATAACATTAACATTGGTAGTTAAGGCATATTTGGTTATTCATCTACTAAATATTCCTAATATTATGGAAACATATACTTTTTGAGGTCATTTATTTTAATGCAGTAAAGGTAAATTACTGGAATATTTTAAATATTTTTGCTTGTATTGACTCCTCTAAAGAGTTCTGATAAATGTGAGTTTCATGGTCCATTACGCAAAAGAGAGATTGTTACCAAGAGTTGAGAAAACCTTGCTCTAACATGTATTACCAATTTTTGAATTTTGTAAAGACTATCAAAGTGAAATTAGTTTTTAAGTAAAAGTTTACATTCACTTATTCTTCCTAAATTTAATGTCCCACAGTTAAAACAATTAAAATGTCTATGTAATTTCCAAACAAATGCATTTTTTAAATGTATGATATTAACTTGAATTCATGCCATAGGATATATTACATTCTTATATTGGTTAATTTTAATAAAATTAGGAGCAGATAAGTATGATAATTGGTTTTATATGTTAACATTTTGGTGAGTTATTTACATGTATATCAATGTTTGAACTTATTGTACTTTTTCTAAAAATTACCTTACTTCTTCACAAGAAAAAAATGCTAAAATGTACTACTATCTTAATAAAAACACTTTATAGAAAAATGAAATATAGACAAATCCTTATCTGATGCTTTTTGATAAAAATAAAGCTATAGTAGGAGAGAGAGTAGAAGATTGAAAGAAAAAAGAAAGAAAGAAATAGAAAGGAAGAAAAAGAAAAGACAAAAAAGAAGGGAAGGAGAGAGGAAAAATAGAGAATGGATGGAACAAAGGATGTGTGCACAGAAATTAATGGGAGAAGGAATGAAAGGTGAAATTCCACGATGGAGAGAACATATGAACATAAAACAAACAAAAAAACACCACACAACCTAAAGCTAATAATATTTTTGAAAAATGTTACATCTCATAGCTAAGATGACTTATAACATGCACTAAATAGTACATTATTCACATTTGTCGTCATGTGTTTAAATCATCATATTCTGATATATTAAATTGTGCCCAACTATTTTCTTATTTTTCACTACAGTCTCACTCCTAAGATCTTTTGGATGAAAAATATTCATATTACCAGAATGACAGTAGACTTGCAAAATGATAAGTATCAAAGTAATAATAGTGTTCCTAGCAGATTATTATCAGTAGCACAGAATTTTCAAACAGGTAGATGTGAGCAATTCTCAAACTGCAACTAGTGAAGCCCCTTCTCCGTTATCACCTCAAACCTGGAGGCTTGTTCTACAGACATTTGTGATTTGGAAACACTCTCCTGTTGTGTTTGCTTTAAAGCCAGCAGCGTTGTCTCCCACAGGTGTTATGGAGATACAAGGGCAAGGAGCCAGCCACATTAGGACCCAACACTAGGCTCTTCGACTGGATACCTCAGAATGACCTTCTCGGTAAAACCCTGGGAGGGAGGGACAAGAGATGAGCTATGTGGCTAGACTACGGAGAAGCTAAGTAATTATTCACAAGCAGATATAGTGAAAACTATTTAATAACTTTAAAATGTTATGTTTGACAACCAGATTTATTTTATTCCTATTTTATGAATGTGCATATGATATACACAATGGTTACATTGAGCTTGAGAATTTTGTACACATATATATTGCATCAACCTTACAATTCTCTCCCTCCTTTTCGGCTTTCTCCCTCCCTCCTGCATCCTCTCAGGCTCCCTCTATCACATCCATTTGGTTCTATAAAATGTCTATACTCTGGGTTTCTAATATTAGAGAAACCATGCGATATTTACCTTTCTGAGATTAACTCAATTCACTAAGCATGAGGGTCTCAAATTCCATCTATTTACCTTCACAGGTCTCTAACTTGTCTGTCTTTCTGGGATAGTTGCACTCCACTGTGGACATATATCACATACATTGTGTACATTAATCTATTTATGAATCTAGGCATGCAGTTGTTGCCATGTTCCAAAATCCAATCAAAGTGAATCAAAGACTTAGATATTAAAACTGAAACAATGAAACTTCTGCAGAAAAAAGTAGGTAAAAATCTAGAATACGTGTGAATGGACAGGGACTTTCTTAATAGGACACCTGCTACAAAAGAAATAGCTCCAAGTACCAACAAATGGGATTGTGAAAACCAGTTTTAAAGGCGATATAACTAAATAATTATTGGCCAGTAATGTTACAGATTGGGTCTTCCCTCCATTCACTAAAGAGCAACTTTGTAACTTATAACTTAAATAAAGTTTCTCATCACTTTCAACATTCAATCAGATGCAATCCCTTCAGCGGGACCTTCCCAGACAGAGGAAGAGCTATTGTTTTTCCCTTTTGGGGGTATCTGACTTTTAAAGATGTTACATATTCCCAGGTTTTTAAGAAAATATTCCTTCTTCTGTGACTTCAATCATAGCTCCATATCACTTCTGTCTTAGAGTCTTGGGAACATGTTTACAAGCACACCCGTTTCTTCCTTTATGCCCAAACCAGGTCACCCTAAAACCAAAGCTTTCATCACGCACGGAGGAACAAACGGCATCTATGAGGCGATTTACCACGGGGTCCCTATGGTGGGGGTCCCCATGTTCGCTGACCAGCCCGACAACATCGCTCACATGAAGGCCAAAGGAGCGGCTGTGGAGGTGAACCTGAACACAATGACGAGCGCGGATCTGCTGGGCGCCTTGAGGGCAGTCATCAACGACCCTTCGTAAGTGCGGCTGCTTCCAGAGGCTGACCTGCCCTTCCTTCTGCTCGCCCATACACCAGAACTGTGTACTTTGCTAACACTCAAGTAATATAACATGACTGATCTCAAACTACTTATTTAATTTCCCAAGAGTTGAGGTGATCTTTTGAACTTGGGGAAAAAACAAAAACCCTCAAAAAGTTTATTAACGGCTTTTCAAGAAAAAAAGATAATTTAAGTTTTACATTATTTCTCTGGACAATCAGTCTAAATTTATGAATAAACAAGCATTTAAACATTAAAAACCATTCAGTGAGTACAGCATGAAAGTGATAATGTGCCCTACATTAGTTATTGAATAGTAATTATTAATGCTCAACATTAGACTATTATTAAACATTGTTTTCAAGTAATAGTAATTTCTGAATGAGTGACATCATTTCAGAATATGAAAATAACCATAATCAGGCCCTGAGTTTGAAGTCTGAATCTTCATTGATATTTTGTTTTCCAAAATTGCTCATCTTACTGTCAAATTGACTGAACTACTGCTAAATTGTTAGCTGCTAAAATTTGGGTTTATTTTATTAGACATAAAAGTAGATAAATTCTATAATGTCTTCAGTTCTCATGCATAGAGTATTCGTAACAGTGAACTATCCCCCTCTGCTGTATCCGATGCATCAAATTGCACTTAAGAATGAAGGCTACATTCAGTTTTTCCAGTCCTAGCAGTATCCTGCCATCACTAGGACATCTCTTCACAAATTACTTACAATCTCTCTCATTTCCATGAATCTAGTGGTTTGGAACTTTTACTCATGACACAAGTGAATGTGAAACCTACTGATTCTGGCTCAGCTACTGTGACAGTCAGGACACCTCAAGTAAAGATATACTTTCCCTATAAACACTTAGACTTGTAACCTGCACTGTTTGAGAAATGGCTACTGTGGTGATGCCATCTTGGTTAGGGTCCGTAATTCAAGAGAAATTTTATTTATCTCAAAAACTCAAATTTAATATATACGAGAATTCATTCTTAAGTAGTATTTTTATTCAAGAATGATCTTGCTGATAGAAACATTGTCCTTTGCATTACAAAGAAAAACTTTGTGTATAAGAGTTAACATCACAGTGCAAAGTTCCCAGAACTTTGAAGTAAGTCATGAAGATTTACTGTCAACTCTTTGTGTCTGTAATAAGAACTAGTCAAAATGTACATTCTAAATTTTTCATGTGTGAATTTAAAACACTTTTTGTCTGATGATGAGAACTAAAATCAAAGTCTTCACACTGAACTAAATCCTCAACGTATTTTTTTTTTTTTTTGAGACAGTTCTTCTTAGTTGCTAAGTTTCAGAGCCAGGACTCAAACTTGTATTTTTCTTTCCTTACCCTCTCTAAATACTGAGAATACTGGCCTGTCCCACTGGGAGTGGCAACAGCTTTGTATAGGAATAATTTCTTCTGTCTGTTCCCCCTTTATAGCTACTAAAATCCTAAACAACAAGCAAAGATAACACAATAATTAATCTTTTATTGAATGTACATAATGCCTTTTATTTGCAAAATAAAGAACACGGATCACATACTTTCAGGTACAGTAAAAATAACAACTAATTTATTTGTATTTACCATTTAGCTATAAAGAAAATGCCATGAGATTGTCAAGAATCCACCATGACCAGCCAATGAAACCGCTGGACCGAGCCGTCTTCTGGATCGAGTTTGTCATGCGTCACAAAGGGGCCAAGCACCTTCGGGTTGCGGCCCATGACCTCTCCTGGTTCCAGTACCACTCTTTGGATGTAATTGGGTTTCTCCTGGCCTGTGTAACAAGTGCTGTATTCTTGGTCACAAAATGCTGTTTGTTGGTATTTCAAAAATTTGTTAAGAAAGGAAAGAAGAAAAAGAGGGAATAGATCTAAATTTGACAAAGGGCAGACTTATTAATTTCAGACACAAGGAGCTTACAGGAAAACCATCTTTATTCTTTTTTCAAATATTCTTTATTCTTTTTTCTTGTAAACATGAAAAATATACTTGGTAAATGTTCAAATTTGTTTTAAAAAAGTGATTCACATTCATGCTTTTTGATGGACCTCTGTACTAGAGGAAAGTATAGAGTTCCACAAAGTCATTAACTAGTTAACGTGTCCCATTCCACTGTTATCTTTTTCCCTTGTGATTCGATCATCTTCCTTTAACTTTCCTCAAACTGGGCAATTATCAATGTTCTATACTCTACCTGTAATTTCATTAAGAATTTAGCCTAAGTCATATGCTCATTAGCTGAATCGTGGAGAAGAGTTCAAGGACCCAAGATGTAAGGAGAATTTGATAGATAAAAGAAACTAAAAGATTCAAATCCCTAATGCTTCATAGAACATGCAATCTCTTCATAGGAGATTAGTGTATTAAGGGAAGAATAATGATTTTCTTTTTCAATAAAAATAAACCCTTCTGCCTTCTCAATGTTGTAGTGTTAGGGTATGAATTGATAACAGTTATAAGGAAACGTAATAGTAGATCTACAAAATTTTCATTATGTACATTTACATAAACATGTTATAGTATCTTCCCTTTTTTCAATAAATATTCTGTGTAACTTCATGTGGCAGATTTTGGACTACTGAGCTGAATAATATGATCAATAAGTTTATCAGTTTTATTCTCATAGGAGTATGTTAAAGATGAATAAAACATTTTAAGAACACAAAAATAATATAGAAAAATATAGCAGCTTGTAAGTTAACTTATAGTAGTATTGACAATGTCAATGTACTACATTTAAAAATCACTAATACATAATATACAGTCATTATTTATAGTGAAAGGTATAATTATATGTTTCAATAAATAGTTGGAGATCATTGTATTATTTTTCAGTTTATATTGTATAAATATAAATTAATTACTTTTTATGTTAAAATATATTAGCATAACATTTTGGCTATAAATATATTCAGAAATGATAAATGTGAATGTTTATTAGTTTGAATAAATAACCAAAGGCAGATATTTACATTTGGATCAGGTTAATTTATATAGTAGAGATAAAATTTTATTCCTTATTACCTTAATAAGTTTACCTAAAGTTATTATTTCAGTATTTGGCATATAACTGAAGGGTAAATGACATCAATTTGTTTAAAATTTTGAAATTATTATACAGTTTATATGATCTGGTAAAAATTACTACATTGAACAATGATTATTTCAAGAACATATATTTCTACTAGAATATATACATTATGGAAAATGTAAATAAATTACTATACTATAAAATCTCTCTGAACATTAAAAATGTCTTTGGTTGCTGTTACCTTTCTCTTCAGGATGACTCCTTGATATCCAGTTTTGCCATTTTAACAGATTTTGGGAACAGATATGTACTTTCTTTATGGATCAATATGTTTTCTGCAGCTGCAAAGGAGCAAATCAGTAAAGTCCAGACTCACCAGCGCTGGGGTTGAACACTGCACGGGCTCTGCCTTTTACCCCTTGGACACCAGCTGTCCATGGCATTCATGACTTGCTGTGACTCAGTAGTTCCTGACCACTGAATTATTATTCCCCTGCTTTTTGATATTCTTCTGGCCAGTTCCTCTTCTGGACTGTCATCGAAAGATGACTGTGGCTGGCTAAAACTTGTCTGTGACACAAATTTCATTTTTCACTAAATCTCTAGTATGTATCTAAACAAAAATGATAATCATGAAAAGGCAGAGAATGGACGTCTCCTAGAAGTCATACACTACTGATTACTTCTCAGGACTTTTCATTGACCTTTAGCATTGAACACCAAATAATGTGTATGTATTTTACTACATATAAAGATACCAGGCATTGCCTACACCTGATGTGTTTCAGCAACAAAATTGGAGCAGCCACAGTATATCCAGCACAATAATGGTTTATTTACTTGAATTCAGAAGGAAAAAAATAAAGTTCAAAAAAAAGGACACTCCTATCTTGTAATCTAAGAAAGTTGTAATCGTATTTCTGGGAGAAATAATTTCTCTCTTGAGAACTACCTCTCTGGATCATTGTTTTAGCTGCTTTCTCATTGCCATCATCCACAACTTTAGGGAACAAAGATTTATTTTTAGCTCATGGTTTCAGAAGGTGACAGTCCACTCAAGGGCAAGGGGCTAGAAATGGTGGAACCACATGGCTGAGCCAGAGCCAAAGAAAGAAGGAGTTCCTCAAGGCATGGCTGAACACAGCCGAGTGTGGCAGGGAAGGAGAAGCTAGCTCACCACCTCCAGGTCAACCTCGAGTCTATGCCCCCTCCCAGGCAAGGCCCACTTCCCAACAGCGTACAGCTCCTAGTACATCTAAATGCAGGAGGCTTTTTTGAGGAAACTCTAGATCTAAACCATAACAACTGTCTCTTTCCAGAGTGTAATAAGGAAAATGAAATGTTTCTAAAGGAAAAAGTAAAATGTTTTAGTGTCAGACCTTATCCTCATTTCAACTCATTGACTTCTGAACTCATATACTCAAGCCAAAATATAAATGACTATATATATATATATATATATATATATATATATATATATATATATATTTGTATATTGAAATGTATTTTATAACACCTAAGATAAAATCTCAAATACATATGATCTGGCCTACTAACTCAAACCTTAAACTAGTGTCATTAAGTTATGAAAATTGGTAAAAATCACCGAAGTTTTTGCCTTCCCTTTGCTATCGAAAATATTTCTGATCATAATCCGTATTAAGATCAATTCCATAATTCTATGCTCACAGATTATGATACTTCTGAATTACTTCAAAGAGGCTAGAAAAAGTCTGTATCTTGTAGAATTAAAGACAGTCAATAAAATGTTTCCCTCCAGCTGGATAGAACTCCAGAAAGCAGTGTCACATGGGAAAGGGTGGGGAAGATGTCTGCTGTTTATCAATTAAGCATGCAGTAGCTTTAATAGCCACATTCAGCCTTGTTGAAATTAAAATCAAGCCATGGTGTCATGTATAATTGTTACCCAGCCACCACTGGTCCTTGTAAATGAGCTTTATACCAAGTTCTTGATGATCAGTAGAAAGGGCTTGACAGTTATAGGGAATATATTTGGGTCTATCTTATTATCACTAAGTTCTCTAGAATATAAGGCTTTTGGTGGGCCTTCCCCAGACGAGTGAACATCCTCACTATGCCAAATCAAGACGTGTACCAACATAATTCTACCTTATATTTTCTTACCATGAATATTTCTTTTGAAATTTAAGTCATGACCAATTATTAGACTTATTATTCACCTGCCATAAGTTATTAAGTCTATAAGACAGTCCATTGTCCCCCTCTGTTATCTATACTTACCCAGATTCCATGATTCATATTCTGAGAGAGAGAGAGAGAGAGAGACAGAGGCAGAGAGACAAAGAGAGAGAAAGAGAAATCAGTTAGGCCGAAGACTTCGAGATTGCAGGGATTGTTATTAAAGTGGGTGGTCCATGGGAAATTCTAATTGTTATGTTTAAGATGACATGACTTCTGTTGGGTCATTCTCTTACTCAGTGGTCTGCAGCCCATCCGTCCAGTCCTTTTAGAGTATGGAAAACAAGGCAGCCCAGTCCTGTGGCTGCATATATGTGTTTCCTAAGAGGGTGGGCGAGGTAGACGGTGAGAAGTGTTTTCTCTTGATTGATAATTTGAGCGTGTTAAGGAAGTGGGAGGGCCCAGAGAAGAGACAACTGAGGCTTGGCTATGATATGGGCAAGTTATTAACATTCATATTAATTCTTTAGAAAGCAAAACTCTATGTACTGCTAATGTAGTATTATTAAAAGTATTAAGCAATATATCTGTAAAACTTATACTTTTGCATAACAGAAAATTTATACCTGCCAAAAACAATTACACATTTTTCATTCTTACAAGCCCTTCACAAGTGTCATTCTGTTGTCTAACTGAGCGAGTATGCTTGCTTCCTGAATCCCATGAATGGATTTATACAATATTTGCTATTCAGCAATTGGCTTGGGTAGTCATAATATTCTGAAGTAATTTATACTGCTGTATAGAAAAAAAAACCCTCAAAAGTAATTAAAAAGAGAACTAACACATTACCTAGAAATCTCCTTTCTACCACCCCTCATATATATACATATATATATGAATGTTTCAAATAAATATTCATTTTTAGTTCATTGAAGCATTATTAAAATTCTTTACATACAAAGTCAAATCAATCAAGTTTCTGTTGATGGTTGAATGTATAGGGAGAGAGATAAAGAGAGAGTGTGTGTGTGTGCATGCACACTCGTGTGTGTGTGGGGGGGAGGTGTTGTGTGTGTTGAAATATTGCCTAGCCTTTAAAAGAATAAGCAAAAAGAAAGACAAAAGAAATACAGTACCTGGACAAAAAGATACATGCCCAAAATTACGTGACATATTGTATTTTTAATTTCAATCTCATTTATTTCAGAGCTGATCTTTATCTGAGCTTCTCTTCTACTACCTCTTGGGTCAAGTTGTTCTTGTTTCTCTAGATCCTTAAGGTGCATCCTTAGTGAATATATTAGTGACTGTTCTGTTCTTTTGATGTGTGCATTTATGGCTATGCATTTTCCTCTAAGTACTGCTTTCATTGTGTCCCACAGATTTTGATATAATGTACTTCCATTGTCATTTAACTCTATGAAGTTTTTGATTTCTTCTCTGATTTCTTCCGTGATCCATTGTTTGATCAGTAGTAAGTTGTTAAGTCTTTATGTGTTTGTGTATTTTCTTCTGTTTCTGCTGCTGTTAAGTTCCAGTCTTACTCCACTATGGTCTGAGAGTATGCAGGGAACTATTTCTATCTCTTTATGCTTGTTTAAGCATGACTATGTCCTAGGACGTTGTCCATTTTAGAAAATGTTCGTTGCGCTGCTGAGAAGAACATGTAGTCAAATGATGTTGGGTGGAAGACTCTGTAAATGTCTGTTATGTCCAAGTTTTCTATAGTGTCTTTTAGCAGTTGTATATCTTTGTGGATTTTTTGTTTGGTTGATCTATCTATTTGTGATAGTGGAGTATTAAAGTCCCCTGCTATAATTGTGTTGGAGCCTATGTGTCCTTTCAGATCTAGTAATTTTGGTTTACATAATTGGGTGCTCTAGAGTTGGGGGCATATATATTGATAATTGTGATTTCTTCCTGTTTTAATGTTTCTTTAACCAGTATGTAGTGGCCATCTTTGTCTTTCTTCACCTGTTTTCTTTTGAAATCTGATGAGTCTGAGATTAATATAGCTACCCTTGCTTGTTTTCTGGGTCCTGTTGTGTGAAATATTGAATTCCAACCTTTTATTTTCAGTCTACGAGTTTCCTTGTGGGTGAAGGGTGTCTCTTGTAGGCAGAAAATTATGGGTTTCTGTTTTTTGGTCCAGTCAGCTAGTCTATGCCTTTTCATAGGTGAGTTGAGGCTGTTCACATTTAAGGTAATTATTGAGGTATGTTTGGAGTGTCCTGCCATAGTTTTAGTTTTTCCATGTTGTTTACTGGCTTTGCTTTGTTCTCAGCTCATTCTCCTCTAGCTTTTATCTTTTTTTCTCTGGGGTCTCTTGTGTCATTGGCTTCTCTTTTGCTATCCAAGTTTCCTTTGAGAATTCTCTGCAGTGATGGCTTAGTGGCTGCAAGTTTCTTTAAACTTTCTATATCCTGGAGTATTTTGATTTCTCCCTCTAGTTTAAAAGGTAGTTTTGCTGGATATAGTAGTCTTGGTTGAAATTTGTGTTCTTTTAGTGTTTGATTGACATTGCTCCATGATCTCCTGGCTGTTAGAGTCTGGGTTGAGAAGTCTGCGCTTATCCTGATGGGCTTATCTTTGTAGGTCACCTTCTGCTTTTCTCTTACTTCTTTCAGTATTTTCTCTTTGTCTTGGGTTTCTAGTACTTTGATTATGGTGTGTCAGGATGAAGTTCTTTTCTGATCAATATTGATTGGCATTCTAAATGCCTGCAGTAGCTCAATGTTCATTTCTCTTCTTAGATGGGGGAAGTTTTCTTCCATGATTTCCTTGAATATACCTTTTAAGCCTTTTGTTTCATCCTTGCTCTTCTCTTGGATTCTCATAAGTCTCAGGTTTTTTTTTTTTTTTTTTGAATCGTCTATCAGTCGTTGTAATGATTCACTTTCTTCTTTTTTTATTTTGTGATCTTTGTGGTCTTTCTTTTCCCGCTCCATCATTTTGTCTTCTAGGTCTGATAATCTATTTTGAAATTGTTCAATATCGTTGCTCATTGTGACCTGTGTGTTTTTCACTTTCTATATATCTGCATTTATTTTTTATGCCTCTGTTGTGTTCTTCTCTTATTTCTTGTATGATCTTCATTATCTTCTGGTTCATTTTTTCTTTGATCTCCTCTACTTACTTCTCCAAGCTTGCTTTTAGCTTAGCTAAGTCTTGGCATAGCTCTTGATCTTTGATTTTATTTCCTGCATCATTTCCTGCTTTAATTCCTCCTTTAATTCCTGCTTTAATTCAATGTATATCTGGGCCCAGAAGTTACCATCATTCATGCCATTTTCATCTTTAGCTTCTGCATTTTCAGAATTCCTGGTATGCTCTTCTGGTATGTAAAGACTTTCTGAAGGAGATTTATTTCCATGTTTCCTCATGGTTCTGTTGTCTTTGGTTGTCTCTGGTTGTCTGTCCCTGAATTCCCCTATGTGGTTCTCTCTGGTACGGCTCTGTCCAGCCCTGGGAGAACACAGTCTCCACACTGACCATCGTGACGAGGGGTGTTGGGGATACGAACTCTAGTCCCACCAGTTTATTCCTGCGTGACTCCGCCCTGTGCTGGGTCCGGGTCAAACAAGAAGTTCCGTGGTGTGGGGAGCCACTGCTTGGCCAATGAGTCTGCCCCTCCAGCTCCTCATTCTTTTCTATTTATTTGAGCACGTCTTATCTCCAGGTGTATTGTCCATTTTGGAGAATCTCATACAATGATGAGGAAAATGTGTGCTCTGTTGATGTTGGATAGAACACTCTGTGTATAGCTGTTAAATTCATTTGTTCTGTGGTGTGATTTGCCTCTCATGTTTATTAATTTATTTTTTCCCAGATGACCTGTGTATTTGAGAGACTGGAGTATTAATGTCTTCAAATATGATTGTATCGGGGTCTGTTTGGTCCTGCGTGTTCAGTAGTTTTCGTTTTAAGTAATTGGGTACACCTACATAGAACACATATATGTTTATAGTTGTGAGTTCTTCCTATTGCATTGTTCCTTACACCAGAGTTGCTTAGCTCACAATGGCAGGAAACTACAGCAGAAGAACCATGCTAGAGGAAGACAGTAGGGAACAGATGTAGATCTCAGGGCTATGTCTCCATGGCCACCCCGGCACACCCAGAAACGTGCTCGACAAACTTCCCAGGTGAGTATGGAAGTCACTGAAGTTGACACCCACCCCAACTGTCAGTCATATCCCTTATCCACTTGATGCCCAAACATACTCTCTCAATGCACATTTAATCTCCAAATACAATACCAAGTTCATAATTATGTCTGACATGACACAATTAACCTACATACAAATGAAATCACAATACTATTTTCCTCAAGGCTTCACCAGTTTCTGTATTTGTCAAAAATCACTTCTTCATAGGCTCAAGGCAAACTCTGAGTTGTTAGCCTCTGTAAAAATAAAAAGCAGGTCACATCGCCCCAAGGTGCAATGACTCAGGATAAATACTCTCATTTGAAAAGGGAGGAATAGGGAATTAAAGAATGACAGGTTCTGTTCCCACAACGTCTTGCTCTCCCTTCTCATGGTTTCCTTGCCCAGCCCCCCAGGCCTTCCATTCAAACCTGAGTAAACTTCTCCTTAACCTCACGGCTCTGGGGTATTGTATGCTGGTAAACCATCATCAAGTGGATAATGTGAAAGACTTCTACCAGTTGAGCAGTAGCCAGACCCCAGGAACCATGGCAGCAACAGCCGCTGAGTACCTGGATGGCTGAGTGTGGTAAAATAAGGCAGTCCACAGGGGCACCTTTTTCTAAAGAAAGGTTTCCACTTTTGCATTTTGAGCCTGCTATGTGTAGATGGGGTCTTGGTGATTCCTGAGATGCCTTCAAGACATCTTTGTTTTTGTCCCTTTAAAAGTATTTGTTTCATTTTTAATGGCTCTAACCTCAGTGGCCATACCTCTCTTGGCCTTGGTTTAGACATATTTCCCCTTGGACAAAAATTCACGTTCTAAAATTTTTCTGCTCTGCTTTTTACCCCAATCTTCGCAGCCAATCTGGGTAACGGGAGCCAGTTGTATCCGAGCCACAGTTCCCTCTGATTTTCCTCCACATGATTAATTACTGTCACGTTATTTAAGCCACCGTTCTTAATCTCAGTCTTCTGGGAAGCCTCTGAACATGAAGAAAATGTATCCAACGTTTTCTTTTTTTCTTGTCAAAAGTTAACCTACACGACCTCTAGTCCAACTGGCAGTGGACTCCTACGCCCAACAGGAATGTCCTGACCTCGGCCTTCCCGTCATTCCTGTCAGCGCCCTGGTCTTCTGAGCTCCAACCAGAGTCACCCGACAGGCTCTCCTTACACTGCTTTAGGGTTCCTTACCCTGCATCTCCAAAACTTTCTGAAGTCTCTGCCACGCCAGTTCCAAGGGTTTCCAAATGACAGAGTCAGGTTTAGTCACAGCAGTAAGCAAAGATCTTCAGTAACAATTTTCAGTGTGAGTCAAGTTTCCCATTGCTGGAGAACAATATCCAAGAGCCACAAATCAAGGGAGAATTTCGGGGATTCAGTCCACGGTCAGCTGCTCCCAGCAGAAACGTTGTGGTAGAAGGACATCGCAGAGTGAAGCTGCTTTTTTATGACAGCCAAAATGCAGATCAAGAGTGAAGGGGATAGCTGAGCAGGGAGGGACTTGTAGTATTTTGTATACTGCTTGCTGTGTTTATGTTGATCCTTCTTCCCCACCCCACTTCATTAGTAAGTGTATATGTGACACCTAATGTTTACCTTGAACCTCAGTATTTTGTGCAGTTATATATCAAATCAGAGTTACAGACTTCCCCTCTTCCATCGCTCTCATTTCTCTCCCATTTAGTTCTGTGAGATGACTGTATTCTGGGTTTCTCATATTTGAGAAACCGTTCTATATTTAACCTTTTGTGTCTGACTCACTTCAGTAAGAATGATGATTTCATGTTGTGTCCATTTACCTACAAAAGACTCAAAGCTACTTGTCTTTATAGATGAGTAGTATTCCAATAGGTTCAAAGACCCCCCTTTATGTATCTATTGGTCTGCTGGTGAATATTTGGTTTCTTCTACGTTTTAGCTATTGTTAGTTGTGCTGCTGTGAACGTGGATATACATGTGTCTCTCTTATATGATGTTTTTAACTCTCTTGGTAAGAATCTCAGAAGAAGCACTTCTGGATCAAAGGAAATATTTATTTTCATCTATTTGAGGAATTTTCATACTGCCCTCCGTAGTGGTTGTACCAGTTTACAATTACACTAGCAGTGTGAGAGCATTCCTTTTTCTCCAAGGCCTCCCCTGCACGGATGGCTGTACAAGTTCTCGATAGGCACCATTCTCCCCAGGCTTAGATGATAGCTTAGTAATGTTTTAATTTACATTTTTCTAAAGGCTAAGGATGTTGAACATCTCTTCATGTGTTTCCTGGCCATTTGAACTTCTTCAGCTGCGAATTATATTAATACTTCTGCTGAAGTTCAAATTCATCTCAAAGATATTTGAAGGAAGGCATACACCAGAGGAAACAAACATGATGATTTTTAGACCTGCTCTCTTGGTTCCTTGGAAAATTAAATTTATATTTTCTGGGTTATTAAAGTTAGAAATGTCAATATTATTCATTTTATTCATAATTCATATTATTGCTATGTGTGCCTTAAAGTGCTACAGAAAGACCGTCACTGAAGGAACTCCAGCTATGATATTACAAACTTTCCCTAGTGGTCCCAGGACCTATCTACTCTGGCATCAAGAGAGTTTCATTTACTGTAGGGGTCCATCCCGCGGGGACCCCCAGAACAGCCAAGGAGTGGTCTGTGGACAGAGTATCACACTCTAGCAGTCCTTTCAGTGAAAGCTTTCTCGCTTTATTTAGAAAGTACAGGGGCTTAAATAGACTGAGGAAGCTATCTTGGGCCAATCAGCAAGGCCTCAACCAGTGCGGCATCGCCCAGGGGGAGGAAATGAGTAGAGCAAGGAGGATGCCATAAGGAGCAGTTCCTGTGTTTAAGCAAAACAACATCTGGCTTAAATTGCAAGCAGTAACACTTTTCCGTGGGAAGGAACTCCACCAAGGTCAGCGATGCTGAGTCTCTCAGGCCGTGGGGGCCCCAACAATTTGCTATATATATGAGCACAAAATATTTAAGGTCAATATAACCATTATGCATCTCACATACACAGAGGCACACACACACACACACACACACACACACACACACACACACACACACACACACAAATACATATATATACATTAATGAAATGGGGGGGAAGAGAGTTTCATTTCTTTAGTCAGAGAAGTACAATGCTCCCACTTACATAGAAGAAGCTTTAGAAGAATGGTATTTGGCTGTAAATCTCATGAATGAGGAGTAAAGTGAGTTGAGGGTGAGGGAAGATTATTACCAAACACAGGCTGTTGGTCTCTGCACCGGACGACACTTTCCCCACTGTACAGAACTGACCAGGTATTGCTGAAGGATTCCTGCCTTTCATCTCTCCTTCTTCAATTATGAATCCTACTAGCATGTAGAGGAATATGCCTGCCCTGAAGTATATGCTCATATGAACATGTATAATATAATATAATATAATATAATATAATATAATATAATATAATATATTTTTGAAAAACAGACTCGAGCCCTCATAACAATATTAGTAGAACTATAGCATCAAGTCCATGCACAGCTTTGAAGGGTGTCTGCAGTTAAGGTGATGGAGCTGATTGGGAAGAGTAGGAGCCCATCAATTACAATGAAAATATATTGGAGGAAGAGGAAGAGGGTGAGGAACTTCAGTATGATTTGGATCTGGAATGTTCTCCAAAGGCCTCATGTATTTGAATGTACAGGGATAGTTGTGGAACAACGTACTGTTGGGAGGTGGGACCTGTGTTGAAGAGGTGGATGCTCAGGGTCTTGATCTGGAGCAATTGTGTCAACTTGTTGAGACTAGGGCGTCCCAGGGTAGAGCATTTGGATGTTATTGACTTGTGGGTGGCGACTTGAGGGAGCAGCAGCCACCCCAGGTGTGGGATGCCCAGTTGCCTTGAACTAAATAAAGGTAGGAAGAAGAGACATTGTTGCAGCTTCTTCTTGGGAAGGCCCTACCATGTCTCAGTCTCCAAATGTTCTCTTGCTCCTCGCTAACTTGGCTTTCTGCCTATAATATCACGAGGAACTCTAGCCTCTGCCATGTGCGTCCATCATGGCCAACTGCCCACGAATGGACTGTGTCGTTTCTGAAACTGTGAGCTGAAATAAGTCTTCCTGCCTTTCGGCTATGGGTGATGTGTATTCTGTCCTAGCAATGAATATGTAACTAAGACAAACTCTCTTAAATTCTCAAAAGATTAATTTGCCAGAAGGGATTTCAACAGCTTCTGAAGCAGAGACATGCCCACCCCTAACTCCTGTGGTGCTGGATTCTCCATTTTTACCTAAGAAGACTCACCTTGCATTGTCTATGGAAACTGTAATGATACTCCCTGATGCAGTTACCAGCAAGCTCTTGCTGATTTTCCTCAGAACCTGCCCTTCCACCCACCTTTGCTTCTAGGCCTGAAACCAGGCTCCAGTCTTAAAAAGTCTCTAAGGGTGAGCCCCACAGTGTGATTCATGAGTTTATTTTGTTGGTTGGCAGATACATAGATCAAAAGATGGTACATCATAGGTAACCTGGAGATGCCTGGTATTCCCTAATTTGGAAGAATATTCAAAGGCTTCAGGAAAAAAATAACTCCAGTTCTTCTCAAGTTGATCCTGAAGTTTAAAGAGAATGAATACTACCAAACTGATGTCTGGAGGCTAACATCACTTTAGTTCCAAAACTGGACAAAGAATTAGCCAGGAAGGATAATTATAGACAAATATCCTTAATGAATATAGATGCAAAAATGTTTCATATGATTCTGACAAATAGAATCTAGCAAATAATCAGAAAGATCATACACTGTGATCAAGTGGGCTTCATTCTTGGGATGCAAGGCTGGTTCACCATTCATGAATCAATCACTGCTATCCATCACATCAACAAGAGCATAAACAAAACAACAGGATCATCTCAATGGATGCCGGAAAAGCCTTTGATAAAATTCAACACCCTTTCATGATAAAAAATCTGAGAAAAATAGTTATAGAAGGGCTTTATCTCAAACTCATAGAATTCATATATGCCAAACCTACCACAAGTATTATAGTAAATGGAGAAAAATTGAAAGTGTTTTCTCTTAAATCAGGAACACAACAAGGCTGTCCACTCTCACCATTCTTATTCAACATAGTCCTTGAAACACTTGCCATAGCAATCAGGCATGAAAGTGAAATAAAGTGAATATACATCAAAAAAGAGGAAAGTCAAATTATTCTTATTTGCAGATGATATGATTATCAACATAGACGATCTCAAAAACTCCACTATGAAACTCTTGGAAATAATAAACAAATTCAGCCAAATTGCAGGCTACAAAATCAATACTAAAAATTCAATAGCTTTTTTCTACAGCAACAATGAAGTCACTGAGAAAGAGCTCAGAAGCATAATCCAATTCTCAATAGCCCATCAAAAAATTAAATACTTAGGAGTATACTTAACCAAGGAAGTGAATGACCTATATAAAGAAAACTATATTACACTGAGGAAAGAAGTTGTAGACAACATCATAAAATGAAAAGACATTCCCCGTTCTTGGATAGGCAGAATCAATGTAGTCAAAAAGACTATACTGCCAAAACTGATACAAAAATTCAATGCAGTTCCTATCAAAATACTAACATTTTCACAGCACTTAGAAAAATAATCTTTAAATTCATATGGAACCAAAGGAGACCTAGAATAGCCAAAGAAATCTTGAGTAACAAGACTCAGGTAGGAGGGATTACAATTCCAGACACAAAAAGAGATGGACCAGTGGAACAGAATTGAGGATGCAGAAACAAACTCAAATACCCTCAGCTACCTAATCTTCAATAAAGGAGCCAAAAGCATACACTAGAAAAGGATAGTCTCTTCAGCAAATGGTGCTGGGAAATTGGAAATCCACATGCAGAAGAATGAATATAAACACACACCTGTCACCATGCATCAAAATTAAATCAAAGTGGATCAAAGACATAGAGATATTAAAACTGAATCACTGAACTTCCTGGTAAAGAATTTAAGCAAATATCTAAAAGAAATAGTTATAGGCAAGAGCTTTCTCAAAGAGGCACCAAAAGCAAAAGAAATAGCCCCCAGAATTAACAACTACAATTATGTCAAGTTAAAGACTTTCTGCATGGCAAAGGAAATTATCAACAGTGTAAGTTGAATAGGCAGTTCTCAGATAAAGAAATCCAAATGGCCAATAACTACATAAAAAAAGTTCAACATCTTTAGCCATTAGCGAAATGCAAATCTAAACATCATGAAGATATCATCTAACTCCAGAGAGAGTGGTAATCGTAATAACCTTTCATCTTGTACTTTACATTTGCATACATTGAGAACTTTGGCCAGCTTTACTACTAAGCTCCATTTATACACCTGTCCTCATTCCAAGAGCTTACTGTAATTTTTGATCCCTTTAAATTTTTCATTTGGGGCTTGGAATAGTGTAATCTTTCTTCTTCTGTATACGCCTCCTTTCATTGTACACAGTATTATTTATACTAGAATGTGGTAAATGTTAATGCTATACCTGTACCTACATGATTATAAAAATTATGAATCATAATATTCAAAATAATGTACCATATTGTTTAAATATACCATATATTTAAATGAGTGGTTTTATGGCATGTAGAAGCTATTATCTTAAAATATATTTTTACCTGTTGCAACACCTAAAACCGCATTATTAGAAAACTGGGTCCAGTTGTTCACATCTTTTTAAGAGATTTTCAGCTTTTGATAAATCTCACATAGAAGTTATAACCAATCAATAGTGTTGACAAAGTTCATCTAATACTTGTCTTGTTCTATCTCTAGAAGTTAATATTTGATTTATTTCATACCTAAATTAGCGCAATAACCCAATGCTCATTTTACCTCCCTGGAGCAGTGCGTCGGGGAGCCACCACAATGGTGCCTGGGAAAGGGACGGCTGCGGTCCTACTGCTGCAGCTCTGCTGTACCGGCTCTGGGTTCTGTGGCAAGGTCCTGGTGTGGCCCTGTGACATGAGCCATTGGCTCAACCTGAAGATTATTCTTGAAGAATTTGTGGTGAGAGGACACGAAGTGACAGTTTTGACTCCTTCGAGTAACGTGCGCATTGACTACAGGAAGCCTTCTGCATTCAACTTGGAGGTGTTCCCTGCGCCTTATGACAGTGAGAGAGTTGAGAATGACCTAGATGAATTTTTAAAGGTAGCTGTGAATTTTGTGCCATCACTGCCACCCTGGAAAGCAGCAGCAATAGTGCAAAAAATCCTTCTCGAAGGAACTGAAGGTTTCAGTCATCTCTGTAGAAATGTGGTCTACAATCAGTCAGTTATGAAGAAACTCCAGGAAACCAAGTCGATGTGATGGTTGTAGACCCTGTGACTCCCTGTGGTGACCTGGTGGCCGAGATGCTTGCAGTGCCTTTTGTGTACACGTTGAGGTTCTTCATGGGCAACACCTTAGAGAAGTACTGTGGCCAGCTTCCATCCCCACCTTCCTATGTGCCTGTTGTCATGGGAGACTGACAGACAAAATGATCTTCATAGAAAGGGTGAAAAATGTAGCGCTTTGGTTTTACTTCGACTTCTGGATCCAGCACTATGACTTTCATTTTTGGGACCAGTTTTACAGTGAGGCACTAGGTAAGAGGATTGGCTGTTTTTCCTTCTGATTTATTTGGCTATGGACTTTTGCAGAAGGAGGGTAAGAAAGGGAAAATAAAAATAATTAAAACATAGTATTGTATGTGATAGTTATCCAAGTTAAATGTAATTAGTGTGTTTGTATATCATTTTTTGTCAAATTAATAATTTTCCTTTTTTAGAACTCATGGCCCCTAATGGGTTAAATCAGAAGGTGCAGTGGGTTTACAGGAAGAAAATCATTTGCTCTATGCCAGTAATAAACTGACATAAATTATATTGAGAATGGGATCAAATTTGTTATATATTTTACTTGATCTGACTTATGCTCCTCATGTTTTGGAAACTCACTGATGTTTAGTATCAAATGTATACTATTTTTCTCTCAGACCAAGTTAAGTATCATTTTACACAATTATAAATTAGGGTGAAATTCTCATGTATCACATGTGGATTCTTTTACCATCAATACAAGTAGCCATACTGAAGTTCCAAAAAGAAGTTTGAGCTCCAGGGAGTTTAAGGAGACACTCAAGAGCCTAGAGTATAAAGAGCTTATCTCCATAATGGTTGTACCAGATTGCATTCCCACCAGCAGTGGAATAGAGTTCCTTGTTTTCTGTACCCTTGTCAACAATTATTGTCTTGCTGAGATTTCTTGGGCAGCTGGTGATCTGTCCAGAAAATCATTTCCTTTCCTTATGTCAAGCAGTATGGAGGTTCCTTAGAAAGCTGAGAATAGAAATTCCATTTGATCCAGGTACTGTTCCCAAAAGAAATAAAGTTGACATGGCAAAAAATGCATATCTATATTTATAGCAGCATAATTTATAAAACCCAAATCCTGGAAACAACCTACCACACAGGGATGGTCAAAGACGATATGATACCTCTACACAATGGAATATGATGCAGCCATAAAGAAAGACAGATATGAAGCGTTTGAGTGAAAACCGGGACACTTTGTGTCAATAGTACTCCGTGAAATCAATCAAGCACAAAAGACTGACTGTAGATGGGTGTGTCTCTTATGAAATGCACAAAAAGAATGACATAAAAAGGTCCCAACATGAATGGCAGGGTAGAAAGAGAGGCAATGGTCAGATAGGAAAGAGGTGAACTTCTGAATAAACAAACAAATAAATAAATATAAAAACAGATAAGAAAGGTTCTACCACCTTCACCTCCTAAGAAAAGAATATTCGTCAAAAATATTCGTCTTCAGACATAATTTTGAATTTTGAATTATTTTCTCAGTAAATATTTTACAAAGAGTTTATGATTCCTTGTATTTTCTAAATGTACTTACATAATTAAGACTTAATGGTTGAAATATTTTAATGGATTTTCTATTATTGCTTGATTTCAGAAATGGCCTTATGGTTATTTTCATGTATATCACCGTTAATGTTTTCTCAATATATAACTGTATATGAAGAATTAGATAAAAACTTAACAAAAAGGTTTCATTTTTGTTGATTCTCAAAGGTTTTATAAGTCACAGTATTTATGTTTTATGAAAATATTTCCTCTTTTTGCACGTCAGTAACACTTTAAAAGCTTTGTTATCATTTCTATTTTTCAGATTTGGCATGGTTATCTAATAATCTGGGCTGGAAAAATTAGGGAGTCTTCTGCAATTTATATTTCTAAAATTTAGTGACATATGTTTCTACTTCTATCAAGTTCCATTTATGTCAGATGCAATAGAATGGATGGAGTGGAAAGGAGCAGAATAAATCACCTGGCACAAACGCAGTGTTTATTTTATCTACGTTACCAAATATACTTTTCAGAAGTTTTAGAAAAGACCTCTTTATGTTTTTTTTTTACATAGACTCTCCATAGATATTTCCAGAATTGACTATCATGGCTGTTTTTGCCCTGTCAGGCTACATTGTCACGCTCCATGTTGCTTGTGTTGTACTTATGTCATCTTGGCCAGCGTGACTTTATTTAGTGCATGTCATCCCACAGCCCACGAAACATGTGAAGTTTACCCATTGCCCTGGGAACCTAATGTTTGTGATTAAACCTGCGGGTCGGGGTGTATGATCATGATTGATTTCAAACTACTGAAGTATTTAATTTACATATTTAAATTGAGCATTACACAATTTGATTTATGCTATTTGCAGAATGAAAAGGATTGCTGGGTTTATAAAAGATTTTAAACATGGGCCCCTCATTGGACAGATAAGCAGACTTTGAGGCTTTATGGAACTCCATTGTGAGCTTCCCCTTACCAAAGCTGATCGAGTCATTTTACAATTTGTTGTACTTATATCAAATACCTTGAGTATTTAATATTTGAATTGACAGACCAACTTACTCATACAAACAAACACCAAAACATGGATTTTCTGTATTTTAGTCTCTTTAATAAAAAGACACTAAGCAAAACACAGAAATGAACATTTTTGGGAGTGAGGTAAGCTGATGACTATATGTCACATGTACTGAATACATACAAACACCAATATTAGTATATTATTTTAAAATAATTTTATTTTAAAATTGGCTTCATGATATTTTCTCATTTTTCTCTATAAAAGCACTAATTTAATGTAAAGTGAAATTGAGTCCTTCTCTTAGGTTAGACATTTAATTCAATCTTTATTTTGTTTTCAGTTTATTTGTGATTTCAGCATATTATACTAATATTAGGGGACCTAAGAGTAAGGTCAGCTCTGCTAAGACCCCAGGGCAGTGGGTGCCCTTGCCTTTCTCTCCTTCTGAGGCTGTCAATGTGGTCAGTGGGAGAATTGGGGATGCTCACACATTTGTCTGTATTTCACTCTTATTCTGTGACACCTGTGTTACTGTGACACAGGTTTCTCACTGTTGAAATAAGGGTTTAGAAATAAAGAGAAAGTAGAATGATTTGCGTAGGTATCCACACAGAGAAAAATGTATTTTCTATCTTGTCCACTGAAGAAGATTGAAATCTTAGCATTAATGAATATGTCTATGCATAGAACTTGGTTCCTACATGCCATTTCCTAATAAAAGTAAACAATATTTCTCAGAGATTTCAGGGTGTTGATTGTGAGAATAGAAGTTAAGTAAAACATCTTTTGTGGTATCACAAAATAAAAGTGCTCTGAAATGATGGGAACAGTGGTTACACATTTACTTTACACTTTACTTATGGGAAATCTTTAGAATTTGGGTAAAAGTTTGTGTGATGAGTTTATTTCAACCTTGAATTTAAGCTGAAAACTCACATAAGTGCTTTTTGTGTCACTGATATTGCAAGAGGAGATGGTTCTCAACTGAAAACCATTTCCTTGCTATAAACTTTTGTGTAATCAAATTCATTTTTATGAGTGTTTTATGAGTGGGTAGATCATGGAATTCTAGCATTTTATGACCGCAGGTGCGGAGTAGAAAGGCCTAGGCAAGGCTTGTGCCTTCTACTTTTCACTCCTCTGCAGAAAACTCTAAGAAATAGCCCCTTACCTTTAAGAATAGATATTCGTGAAAGCTTGTGCCTCAGAATTCCATTTCTTAACTGTTTCTGTAGTCTGCTGATTTTTGTTTTATTGACAATCAAAAATTGATTTCAAAAGAGCAACATGTGCTTTAAATAGATATTTAAATGTTTTAATCTGCTCTAACAAAAATAGACCTGGAATTTTAATTTATTTAAGTGAGTCATAGTACATATGCAGAACTACAATTTTGTTGCCTCAGATAGTACAATAACTTAGTTTTTTCCCAACAATACCCATATTTGGATGTGAATTTTCAAGCTCTATTATTGTCACTGCTGTCCCTGTTCTTTTTTAAGTGTTATGTAGCTTGTTATAAACCTTGTCATAATATGGAAGTTGTTTTTTTCTGTATTGCTTTTGCATATTTATTCTGAATGAAAGAATTTTTTATCTAAGGTTATAATCTTAGTCCCACTCTCTTAGAGTAATTATATAGCCCCAACATATATTCTGTATTTTTTGTTCATTTATATTTTGTTTTGGCATTCTTTTGTTTGTTTGTTTGAGACAGGGTCTCACTCTCTCGCTCTGTAGTCCAAGCTGGTCAGGAACTCACTATGGAGCACAGGCTGGCCTTGAACACATGACAGTCCATCTGTCTCTGACTCCAAAAAGCTAAGATCACAGACAGGTGCCACCATGCCCAGCTTTATGTGGTGCTGGAGAATTGAACCCACATTATTCACCACCATATATTCTTTTTTTTTTAGTTTCTGAAATTTTATTATTTTTTCATACATACATTTCACAAACAAAAAGCCTCTAATCCCACACACAATTCCATAGGCAAATGTTTCAATTTTATCAGCATTCTTCAACTTGATCTATTCTATTTTTTCTGAGGTGTGATGCTTTTCATCAGCCACCACCAGAAGTTGCAAATTATATAGCATAATATGATTCTTTAATTTTTAGTGCCAGGTGTACATTTGCATCTTCTAAATAAACCTGTTTTGAGTGATATTTTAGTAAAATAAAAAAAAAATTCATGAGAATGGAAACTTCTCTCTTACTAAATACCATGACAGATTACAGCCCATCATAACACCAGTGTCACACTTTACAGAATTATATACACAAGTATTCTGTTTTAACTTCAAATGATACTTTAAATTTTAAAAGGGCTGGAGGAATAGCTGAGCAGTTAAAGCGCTTGCCTAACAAGCACGAGGCCCTGAGTTTGATTCCCGAGCAACACATGAAACTGAGTATGATGGTTCACTCCTGTAGTCCCAGCATTTGGGGGTCTGAGGCAAGAGGATTACTGTGTTTTCAAGGAAAGCCTGGGCTCCACAGTGAGTTCAGAAACAGCCTGGACTGCAGAGAATGATCCTGTCTCCATAATAAATAAATAAATAAATACTTGTTAAAATACAACTCTTAGATACTTAGATAACATTTAATGGAAATTCATTTTCTTGTTGCTTCTTCAGGCATAATAATGGTCTTTTCTTATTCTTAAATTATGAACAGATTGAAAATTATTCCCAAATGTTGAGCATGTTTACTGTTTAAAGTAACCACAATTTTTTCTATTAGTAAATTGAACATCATTGATTTCTTTAAAATTATATTTTCTACTTCCTAAAACAAGCCCACTTTGCCCATATCTTTCTTGAAACTATTTGTGTATTTAGTTAAGCTATTGTTTTAATAGTTGTGGCATCCATTATTTTAGAAAGCTTGATTTCTTAATACGATTTTCACTTAAATAATCGCCTTTTCAACAATTACACTGAGCATGCTATGTTTTTGCTTTTGTTTTCCTGTTTTCTTTCTGCAACACTATTAAGTATTTACAGAATATATTGAGTATCTATCTCATTTAAAGTGTAGGTGTTTAGTAGGTTAGAAATGAATTACTTTTTTCATTCTTTATGTTCTCAATGTTTCCCCAGTTCTTCAAGCATCTCATACAATGAAATGGTTTTTATTACCATATCAGTGTCCTAGTGACTCCAAATTTGCATTTCTGGGTGGCCTATCTCTCATGTTTTACCCACTTTTAAATTTAAATTTGTGGACTATGTTGTCATTGTTACTAACCTGACACAAGCATTTCTGAAAGTCTCCCCCATATCATTTAGTAGAATCCAGTTCTTCCAGTGACTTAAACTGAAAACTCATTGGAATTATCATATATTCAATATTTTCTCATAGTACATAAATAATTTGACAGAAAACCATGTCAGTTCTACCTCTAAACCAAAAATTTCTAGAATTTTCCAGTTCACATCATTCATGGGCATCTGTTTTGGTCTGACCTAGTATGTTTTCTCCCCTCATAAAATAGATACTAACTATAGCTTAAGTTACAGTAAACAATAAATAATAAAAAACATTCTATAAGTACAAAGAGATTATTTCTCCATAAAATACCATGAGGAAAATAAGCTCACTAATCTTCAAGGTACGAACAAATTCACTGTATTGTTATTCTAATACTTCTTGTGATAAGCTCATGTCCATAGAGTTAGAGAAGGTTATTTTAGAGTGGTGTGGGGAAATACGAAAGTGAACTCAAAATACACATTTTACTTTTAAAAAGTAAAGATTTTATATTAAATTTTCTCACATGCCATTTGAAAGAACTTGATACAGAGGCAGTCAAAAAAGTCTGTCTCTATTTTACAGCTGTGGGATTCGTAACTACCACTCATTAAATTTTCCTTGTTTGCATGGACAGCAGATGGCAGGTGGCCATAAATGCAAGTTACCTTTAAAATGTTTTAAAGAAAAAGCTATATCACTGGATTAATTATGTCATTTTAGAGTAACGGAGTCATTCAGTAGCTCTATTTCATTGGAAGCTCGAATTCAGTAAAATTTTATCAATTATATATTTTAATATAATTATCAGCTGTAATTACAACCTTGTAACAGTATATCAAGAAAAATTGTAATTTTTATTTTTAAAATTTTTTCTATATATAGTCATTAATATATTTTCTATAATTAATTGCTTGAATTTTATAGTTCCTAAACTTTGCTTTCATTTTCATTGACTTTAAATTTGAACTGTGACTAGTGTGTTTGATATAGCATTTCAGTGAATACATTAAAGAAGACCTCCTTAAAATATTTCTAAATTTATGCACATGAAACTTACCTAGAGACTCTGGACACTCCAGACAGGATATCACGCAACCGAAAGGAGGCATCTAAATGGGATAAACAATTTGGTGTGGAAGGTGTGAGTTGGGTTCTCATCCATCTTTTTTTCTCAGTTTTCAAACATTTTTTCTATGTGTAGAAATGTTTCTTTTTATTTGCAAATATATTGTTTACATAATTCCCAAAATTAACAACTTAGAATCTGTGCCTTCTGAAAAACATAACATGAAGGTCACTCTAAAGCATGTGATACTGCTGGTATGTATATATGTACATCACATCCCTGAGGCATGCTACTGCCTGGGAATCAATCACGGAATTCTCATTGAGAAAATAGTGCAAATCAAGTGACGATGTGAGATTTGACTCAAAGAAGGAAATATAGAGTAAGGTGAGTTAACACGGGTGTTAACCAGTGAGCACAACAAGCTGTAGAGCAGATATGTAGCCTGGATGGGAACTGGAAAACAATTGGGAGGTGACTTGAGGCTTATATGGCTGAGCTAATGTATTTTATGCCTTTTAATTTGAGAAAAAAGCAATAGTTTAAATTCATCGATATTTGTAGCTGCATTTAGTATTTTGAGTTCATATATAAATACATAATTCTTTAGCTGCAACTGAAAAGTAAATGTGTGTGTGTGTATGTATGAAAGACTAAGAAACTCGGGTTATCATTACATCAATCAGTTACAAATTTTTAAGGCGTTCTTGGTCACATAAAATCTTTACTTCTCTTTCACTTTTCAGGGATAATTTTGCTGGATACCACAATCTTGCTGTCTTTAAATGTTGAGACTTTCTATCCTTTAAAGCTTGAAAGATTTAGCTCCAGGATATCCTGGCTTTTAAAGTTTGCATTGTGAAATCTGTGGTAATTTGAATGGATTTACTTTGGTAAAACAATGTGTTTTTCTTTTGCTGCTTTTAATAATCTCTATCATATGATTTTTCATTTGCTATCCTCAAGTCCTCTTTTTCCCTTTTTTAATATATCCTATTTGTTTCCTCTTTATCTTTTTCTCACCCTTTCTTTTTTCTTTAGATATAATCATTTTGGGAGACCTGAATTTTTTTCTATAACAGCCTATATCAACAGTAAAAATTTTTCTCGACAATTATGTTGCTAATTTCTCACACCCGACTTTACCAATTTTCTCCAGGAAGACCCACTACATTGTGTAAGACCATGGGCAGAGCTGAAATCTGGCGCATCCGGACATATTGGGATTTTGAATTTCCTCGTCCATACTTGCGTAATTCTGAGTTGCAAACCTGCCAAGCCATTACCTAAGGTACGTCTGAGATGAAGATTGTGTGCGACTTATAATAAAACACTTGGTTCTACTTCCAAGTTTGCAGCTTCAATGACAGTTAAGTTATTCAACATCTTAAGCTTGACACTCCACTTTTATTGATCTCAGATTAGCAGGAGGTTTTCTGTGAATAACACCGGACTTTTTTAAGATTTAAAAATTTAGGTTGAAGCATAACTTGATTCAAGTACGTGTTAAATCTATATTAAATCTGAATCTGTACTAATGAGATGGGAAACTACAGTGAGAGAAATTACTACCGAGATTCATGTAGTCTTTTAATAAGGCTGATAGAGCAAAGAGCAGGAATTATGAAACTGTTTAATAAAGAAATATGCCTTCCTTAGAGCTCTTGGTGAACTTAGTAATGTTTGACAAGGTAATAACAGATATGTTCTGAGAGAAACAGAGAGTCAGATACACACAGCTCCTAGATTTTAATCTTAGGGTTTTATAGATGTTTTTATTAGTAGATGTTTTATTAGTACATGATAATTACACTTATCTCAGGAAATCTATACACACACATATCACATCTCAGTCATTCTTAATCTTGGGGTTATTTGCATGGTGGTGATTTTTACTGTCTTAAGATACAATTAGTAGAAAAACACCTTTGAGTTAAGAATGAGTTTCAGATTTTGACCGTCATATTTCAAGGAGGCAAAACTGCTTTTTAGCTGATTTCTAAAACTGGTTTGGGTAGGAAATAGTCTCAGTCTCAACAGTAGCCTTAAGAACACATTATAGTCATCAACAAAAAAGTAAAAGTAATGAAACAATGAGGCTCATTTATTTTAGAAGCTATTAACATAAATTTATAAATATTATGTCAAAATTTTTAAAGTGAAAGGAATGTTTTATAGCACATTCCAATGCTATGAAGATTTATTTGAATGTCAAAAATGTTAGAAAAGTATTGAAAAACAAAAAAGTAATAGAGCGTGGTAAAAACACTGTAATTATTAATGGGGTGTAAGAAGGTAATCACCTGTTTGTTTTTGCAAGGTGATGAGCATAGCCATTTTAAAACTGTGATCCCCGAGTTTTTAACTGGCTTAGTTGAAGATTATTCTTCCAAGGACACATAGGGGTGAAGGAGTGGTACTTGTAGCCTAGATTTTAGACAACAGCATTGAAACAGCGAGTGTCAGTAGGAGCCTCCTGATGCTTGAGCAGTGCTTTAGAACCTAATGGAAAAGCACTTTCTGGAGGCAGAGCTGTGTACCCAAATCATCTCTAAGCTGCTGTTCTGTTCTGAGAGCTGGGTCATTCCGATGCCGCAGATGGTGCCGGTCCAGGAAGATGCCTGCTTTGGAAAGCTGCAAATTTTGATTTGTATTCTTAATAGACCAATGGATACATAAATTGCAGTATATATACACAACGCAGTACTACTTGTCTATAAAAACAGATAGGTCTAAGGCTTTTGTAGGTAAATGGGTGCAACTTGAGACCATCGTGCTCAGTGAAGTGAGTCAGACACAGGACACTGGATATCAAATGGTTTCTTTAATATGAGAACCCAGAATACAGTCATTTCGTAAAATTAAATGAGGAGGATTGTTTTAATTTGGGTTCTTTCAAAAGAGAATTTACAGATTTAACACAAAAAGGTTTATTAGGAAGGCTTACAAATCCAAGGATAGAGGTGGTCCAAGATGGCTGCTCAGCTGTGAAGTAGATCTCCCATCCGGGACTGCAGAACAGCGGGTGAGGTGAGAGTCTGCTGTAGATCTCGGCTGAAGACCAAAGCCTGAAGATCAGCAACTGAAAAGCAGCAGCAGGCAGACAGGCACAAGTCGAGACTAGCGAGAATCTGTGCTGACGATCTGGATCTGTGGCGTGTAGCAAGTCAGCGTCCGCAGACAATCATGAAGGCCATAGTTTTCCCAAAGGCAGAGCTGTGACTAGTGTCCCTCTTCCTCCCTTTTATGCTGTTGGAGTTCCAGTTGGCCCTCCCACATGTGGGTGGGTGCTCTTCTCTCATTGGCCAGCCCACAAGCGACTCACACTCTAATCCAGACCAGTTCTTGAGCCCCAATCTAGGGTGGTTGACAAATCCTAATCCTAATGGAGGTGTGGGTCCTAATTCCATCAAGAAGAGGGGATCAAGGGCAGACTTGAGAAGTTTTGTGAGGGGAAGAAAAGAAAGAAATACAAGAAAGGGGACAAAATGGATGAGAGAGAAGATGTAGAAAGATAGAAAACATTTAATAAAGTAATAAAACACAAAGTTCCAAAACTCAAAAAACAACCCTTGGTAAGGGAGAACATGACAAACCAAACGAAGACACGGAAGTCGCCCAGGCGACGACTAACACTCGGGTACAGTTACACACGTCTGATCCTCTGCACACACCGCAGAGTGGGAATGGAAAAAAATAGGATTTAATAGTAATATTTATGCACAAAGAAATAAAGAAAAATAGCTAGAAAAATTTGATAGAATGTAAGCGGGCAGACAAAAAATACAAAGGGATATAAGTGGAATGTGAGACTAGTTAATTAGAGTAGCCGTACTTAGCCAATCTTACAAAAGGGCTCTTGATGTGGGGACATATGGTATATGTGCTGCAATACTATTAAAGTACAAACAATCATAGACATCTGTAAACACTCTTCATATGCCCATGATACCCTATAGCAAATGCAAAATAAAATATCAAAAAAGGAAAACAAAGTAAATCTTGTCCAATATTACTCTTTGCAAAGGTATTTATACTAGAGTCGATTTTTTTGACTGAAAAGAGGAAGCTTGAAAATACTTTTTAGTTTCAGTGCAGACCTGCCCAAGTAGGAGAAGCTATTTGCAGCAGGCAGGAGGCTGAGCTCCTTCACTCTGTCTGTGTTCATATGTATTAATAGATAGATCTGTCAGTGCTGGGGCTAGTTCATGTCTACCAGTTAATCTTTTTGTGTGTATGCGTGTCTTGAAATTAGGGGGCAGTATAATTGAGTCTGTCCACAAAATCTGTCACTCACATAGTCTATGGGCACCTCTAGAATGTAAATTAATGCTCCATGAATGTGCCAACCTTACTTTTGGAGTTACGGCTGACCGCTATCTGCATGATGATATACTTTCTTTCAATTCTTCTGAACAGAACAGTAGGTTTATGGACACATATGGTCTATGTTTGTATTAGGGGCTTTGGGAGCTCAACCTTCTACAGCTTTCTGCAGGAGCACTTCCAGGGGTCTGACTGGAGTCTGTGATCTTTCTCCTAAACCTCTGACTCCAATTGTATGGTGTCACAGTGAGCTTTTTTGTGTGCACTAGCCATTAGGACGGTGTACACATTCTCCCTGTAATGTCATGGTAGTTATAGAAAATGTGGAGATTCTCTGAGCCTCAGCAGAAGGTGTTATTCAAGTTGACTTCTAGACCAGCTCTTTCCAACTGCCTCTAGAGCTTGTGCTGCCAGGGAATGGGAGATGGTGGCAGTGGCTAGGTCTAGAGAGAAAATATGAGAGTTATCACTCCTGTCACTATTTGCTAGGATCTACTCACATCTCCTATCTGCTCAGATTGTATCTTTATCTAGTAGGAGAGCCAGTCCTCTAAAGTGTATGCTGTTTTGTTATGTACCTCGGAAGGTGACTCTTTTGGCTTCCTCAGGGCTTGGTCGAGTTTCTTGCTCACTCAAGTTTTCACCTCCTATGCCCTCACCAACTCACGGAGCCATGACCCTCTTGTTCTGGATGAACATTCCAGAACAATGTTTTGTGCATGCTGCCTCCGGCCTGCCATCTTCTAGTCTCCACTCATCATCTCCGCTTTCAAAGTCACCAGAGCATCAGAGTGCTCATCTCTAAAGTTACTTCCTTCTTCGTTTCTGCTTGTCATTGCTGGTACACAGCATGAATGCATGGTTCAAATAAAAATTCTCTCATAGATTAAATGGATCTTCATAACAGAAGACAGAACCGACTTATTTCTCTTACACTTTATTTCCTTTTTCCTACATACAAATGTAGGTAAATGTCCTTAGATGATGCTCCTTTTAAACAGAAAAAAAAAATACGTCCTCAGGAAACTGAAGAATTTGTCCAGAGCTCAGGCGATGATGGTGTTGTGGTGTTTTCTCTGGGATCAATGGTCAAAAACCTCACAGATGAAAAGGCCAATGTCATTGCCTCAGCCTTGGCTCAGATTCCACAGAAGGTCAGTACCACTTCTTGTCCTGGTGAACAGCATTTTACTGATTAAATAGTATGGGACTGCTAGCACTTTTTTTCCTGGTTTGAGTTGAAATTCATTTTACACGGATCCTAACTAAAGGCTGTTATGTAAAACTTTCTAAAACATTAAAATAGGTAGTTCAGGCACTTTAGATTACTTGCCTACTAAGCATTGCCATTATTATGGGAACTTTTGTAGCCATTTTTTAATTGAGTAGTGGTAAAAATAGGACATTTTGAATATTTAGCTTGCACTGAATCCTCCCAAATGTTCTAAAATATTCGACCTTAATGATCTAGAATTAAAGAGAGATTATAGAGTTGAAAAGAGTTGAAAAATCATGGTCAAAGATTTTCCTAATGTTCGCGCTTTAAAAGGACTTTCAAAATGAAGTTGGTTTTGAGTAAAGACTTACATTCACTAATTCTTTCTAAATTGTGTACCTCACATTAAAATAATTAAAATGCTACTATAACTGTCAAACAAAATGCATTTTTTAATTTGTAATATGCTATCAACTTAAATGTATACCTTAGGGCACATTGAACTCATATACTGGTTAGTTTTTATAACTAGTATTAGTATGCTGATTGGGAAGATTAAAAAATATTATTTTCCACATATTTTAAATTTTTCACATTTTAGTACTTAATTAAATGTTATCTTACTTCTTAAGAAAAAAGTGAAAAAAATTATTAGAATCTGAGAATCTGAGCAAAAATACTTTGTTGTAAAATGTTATACAGACACCTCTTATATAATTATTTCTGATAAAACAAAGGAAGGAAAGACAGCACAGAAGGAAAGATAGAGGACAAGAAAGAAAGAAAGAAACAAAAGGGAGAGAAGACAGGAAAAAAGGAAGGATAGAAGAAAGGAGATATACATAGGTATTGGTAGGAACAGGAGGGAAAAAACACATCCAGCGAAGGAGGGACGAATATGTGATGGTAAATAAAATCACACAACCTAAAGCTAGCAGTATTTTTGAAAAATATTATAATCAATACCTGAGATGACTATATAAAATGTAACAAACACATTATATATTATTCATATCTATGTGTGTTTAAAGCAACATATTCTGATTTAAGCTTTGCCAAGTATATCTAATTTTTTTACTTACTATCTCAGTCCTAAGAACTTTTATAAGATAAAATATTATTATCAAGGTAACCATGGCAAACTTAATAACTGCTAAGTATCAAAATAATAGCAGTGCACTTAGCAGGCAATTAGTCCAGCCTCCATAAACTGGTGGATGCCTACCAGCGTTAACTATTGGTACCAAATGATTACCTCAAGTGCAGAGGCAATGGGAGTTCTAAAATATTCTACAGTGTAACACATGCCCGTGTTGTGGTTTTCCTAGAAAAATGACAGCTTTGTGTCCTACAGGTGTTATGGAGATACAATGGAAAGAAGCCCGCCACATTAGGATCCAACACTCGGCTCTTTGACTGGATACCTCAGAATGACCTTCTTGGTAAAACAGGGAGGGGGAGAGGAGAGAAGGGCTATGCAGTTAGACAATGGACAAGTCTAATAACTGTTTAAAGTAAATATATTTTTGAAATATTTAGTAACTTAAAATTTTCACACTTGACAACTTGGTATAAAGACAATATAATTAAATAATTGACCATTAATTTCTTAGATGGATTCTTCCCTTGGTTCACTCCAGAGAGTTAAGTTTAGTTAAGATTCACGTTGCTTGAAACTTTCAATCATATGTAACCACCTTAGCGTTATCTTCCGAGAGAGGAAAAGGGTTAATTCCTTAATTCCTCCATTTTCTGGGATCCCAATTATTGAGATGTTACATATGCTGAGCTTTTGTTAAAAGAATGCTCTTTCTTCTGTGACTTGTAGCTGTTTTCTCTTTTGTTTATAAAATTTCGGGGATGTGTTGTTCATATCCACACCCATTTCTTCCTTTATCCCCTAACCAGGTCATCCCAAAACCAAAGCTTTCATCACTCACGGAGGAACGAACGGCATCTATGAGGCGATTTACCATGGGGTTCCTCTGGTGGGGGTCCCCATGTTCGCTGACCAGCCCGACAACATCGCTCACATGAAGGCCAAAGGGGCGGCTGTGGAGGTGAACCTGCACACAATGAGGAGCGCGGATCTGCTGGGCGCCTTGAGGGCAGTCATCAACCACCCTTCCTAAGTGCGGCTGCTTCCAAAGGCTGACATAACGTCCGTTATGTTCTCCACATGCAGGAACCTTGTTAGTTTCATACATTTGTAATTTGTGAACTTACAAATAATGTAACAACTAATATAAAACCACTTATTTAATTTACTAGGAGATGAAGTGACTTTCTGAACCTGGGGGAAAACAAAATAAACACACCTCAAAAATCTACTAATGATTCTTCACTAGAAAAAAAAAGATTATTTATGTTTTTGCATGGTTTCTTTGAACAATCAGCCTAAGCATATGAATAAATAAGCATCTCAACATTAAAAACCATTCAATAAGTACAACATGAAAATGAAAATGTGCCCTCTAGTAATTATTGAATATTAATTATTAAGACTCAATATTAAATTCTGATTTTAATTAATGGCGATTTCTCGATAAGTGAGAAGCAATTCAGAACATGAAAGTAATCACAATCAGGAGCTTAGTTTGAAATGTGAAGCTTCATTAATACTTTGTGTAATATTTTGTTTTTCAAAATTGTTGATCAAATTGATTGGACTATTGCCAAATTGTTAGTTGTTAATAATTTGGTTAATTTTAGTAAGTAAAAACATAGGTAAGTATTGAGATTCTTTTAACTCTCATAGAGTATTCATTATATTTTTATTGTTTTTATATCTATTGATACACAGAAACAGAAATATGAATATTCTTGCAATTTCTAAGTAAATGCTAAAATCTAATTTAAAATACCTTCATATTAACCCCATTTATAAAATTGTAAATAATCTTTAAAATTACTTTGGAACACAAAACACAATGGTATACTGTCATATATATATAGGTGTGTGTGTGTGTGTGTGTGTGTGTATGTGTGTGTGTTTGTGTGTGTATACAATTTTATACTTATTTTATAAAGCAACTTAGGAACAAAAAGTGTTACATTTTAATGTATACATCGTAGTAATGTTAATTATTCAGTCTTTTTATTATAACCATGAATCATTCGTATATAAAACACTAACAAATTTATTATAATGATTTCTGTTTGTTTTACCTCATTCTGTAAAAGACTCACATTATTTCTAATTATTTTTAAAAGACCTACATTATGTTTAACACTTTTGGCACAGGACTAGTAACTACCATATACAAATAACTCAAAAAAATAGAAAACAGGAGTCTTAAAGCACCGAACGGGTGTGAGAGTGGGAGTTACTGGAGATGGAAAGGGTTCAGAAAGGCCAAAAAAAAAAAAATGGGGAAAGGAAGAGGTGGTAATGTACATGTGTACAGATATACATGCGTACAAAACACTCAAACTCATTGTAATCATTATGTATCATATAAATATATGAAAAATAGATGTTTCAAAATCAAGGACAAAATTAAAAATGAGCAATTGAAATGAATAAGTAGTTCTCAGTACATTCTCTATTTTTCTATGTCTACCTTTAACATTTAACACCTTTTTTCCCTTTTTCTGGTACAGAGATTTAACCTGGAGCCTTTGAACTGAGTTACATCCCCAGCTTTCTTTTTTCTTTCTTTTTTTTTCTTTTTGAGACAAAATGTGTCTAGGTTGCTGAATAGCCCAGGCTAGGGTCTAACTTGCAATTCTTTGAATCCTGGGAACGTAGGCCTGCACGGCTGGGTGCAGCAATCACTATGTATTAAGAATTCATGTCTTCCACCTGTTCCCCTGTACAGCCATTAGAATCCTAAACAACACAAAGATAACTCAGTGATTAGTCCTTTATTGGAAAGTACGTAAGGCCTTTTGCATAATGAACAAGAATCATATATTTTCAGATATAATAGCAAAAACTAATTTTTATATCTTCATCTAGCTATAAAGAAAATGCTATGAGATTGTCAAGAATTCATCACGATCAGCCAATGAAGCCCCTGGACCAAGCGGTCTTCTGGATTGAGTTTGTCATGCGCCACAAAGGGGTCAAGCACCTTCGGGTGGCAGCCCATGACCTCTCCTGGTTCCAGTACTACTCCCTGGCTGTGATCGGGTTTCTACTCACCTGTATAGTAAGTGCTACATTCTTGGTCACAAAATGTTGTTTGTTTGTTTGCCAAAAATGTATTAAAACAGGAAAGAAGATATAAAGGGAGTAGATCTACGTCTGGAAAACCCCTGAGTAGGACAGTAATATTAAATCCAGTCATAAGGAGCTTATTGAAAACATAATTTTATTTTTTTTGAAATGATCCGTTTCTTTTTCTGTGAACACCGAAAATGAGCTTAGTAAAGGTTCACATGGTTTAAAAAGTGGTTCGTATTCATGCTATTTGACTGAATTCTGTATTAGAGAGAAAGCGTGGAGTTCAACAAGATCACTAACAAGTTAGTGTGTGTCCTTCTTCCTTTATTTTTTCACTGTTGAGTTTTTCATCTTCCTGTCACTTTCCTAACATGTGGGAATTATCAGTTATACATATGCTCTATTTCTAATTGTGTAAAAAATTTAGCCTATGTCATATGTCAATTTGCTGAATCCTGAATCCTGTAGAAGTGTGAAAGCTCCAGAGGTAAGTGGAATTTGATGGATGGAGAAAACAAATGAGATTCAAATTCCTAATTCTTCATAGAACACTCAATTTTTAAAAATCCACAGGTTATTTGTATAGTGAGGGAAGAGTCATGATTTTCTTTTTCAATAAAAATATAGTTTATGCTTGCTCAACATTATATAGTGTTAAGGTATGAATTCATGAGGAATGGGTTATCACAATAGGTTCTCAAAATTTTGTTGCTGCCATTTATGTAATCATGGTCTAATTTCCTGCCTTTTTTCAACAAATATTATTTGTAACCTCATGTGGGAAAGTATGGACTGATGAGTTATTAATTATAAGTAAATCAATAGATTTATCTTTTTTCTTATCAGCAATGTGTTAAAGGGCACTAGATCATTTTTTTAAATAACAAAGATAATATAAAAATACAATAATTTTTCCCATTTTATTGATATGTATAAGCAAAAAAATTTTCCCATTTGCCAGCAAAAGCCCCCATGCTGTTGGACTTTATAGATGCATAGTAAAAGTTTTAATTTACACTAATATTTATAAACATAATGTCAATCTGTTTTATTTAATATCAGTAATGCATAATCTATATTCACTGTCTATAGTGAAAAGTATAATTATGTGTCCTAATAAATGGTTTGAGATCATTGAATTGTTTCCTGCCTACCTTGCATAAATTTACATTATTTATTATGCTAACAAAATATGAGCTTAACATTTTGATCAAGAATATGCTCAGAAATGATAAATCTGAGTGTTTACTGGTGTGAATAAATCATCAAAGACAGATATGTTTAATTCAAGTTAACAAATGTACTAGAGAATAAGCTTTCTTTATTCCTCCTGACTTAATAGCAGTTCTATGTACAATTTGTGTTTCAGTAGTTGATATGTAATTGAGGAGATAAATGACATCCATTGGATTAATGACAAGTTTTGAAATTTGTATGCATTTTGTATAAGTTGAAAATTACTCCATTTAAAAACTAAAAGAACATATTCTACTTGAATATAAATATTGTGGGAAATGCAAATAAATTGCTACAAAATTTCTATGATCATAGAAAATGATTTTGATTGCAGTTAAAAACTTTTTATATAGCCTGGTTCATATGAATATGCTTTCCGTTTTACCATCTTAATAGATTCTGAGAGCAACTATGTGGCATTGCCACATGGCCAGTTTGTTGTCTGCGGTTCAAATGGATCAAATGGGCAAAGTACAGCGGTTAGCTGACTGGCGCCCCGTGGGCTCGTGCGCTGCAGAGACTCAGGCCTCCTGTCCTCAGAGGCCAGCTGTCCATGGCATCCGTGATATGCTGTCACTCATTCGTTCTACCCCACCAGATTTTTCTCCCCATGCATCTTGATATTCTATTGGTTGCTTCCTCTTCTGGACTGTCACTCAAGGACCGTTGTGGCTGGCAGAAATTTCTAGCTCATTCAAGCTTCTTTAGTCCTGTTTAGTTAGAAGCGTCCTGTTAGTATAGTATACATGATGCATTGTATACTGTACTATATTATGTATACCATACTATGTATCATGTATGTAAACTAAAATGATAATAGTGAGTAGGAAGAGAATGGATTCTTTAGCAGTCATTCATAAACTATTCTTCTAATAAACTCTCTATTCTAATGAAGAAGAGGGCAGACCACATCAGCAAAAACACATTTGTCCAGGGCTTAAACAGTACTTAAGGCTGCAAGAGAGACTCAACTTGGTAACTTACTTTTGCTCAGGAAACAATCCAAGCACCTCTGATCCTCTGGTTGTTTCTTTGGTGCTCTGAGTTCTTCAGTGGTAGGATGAACCAAAATTTATCAACTCTAAATAATTATGGTAACATGTCCAGTCTTGATTATTTTTAAGAACTTGTCACTGATCTTTATTATTGAACATCAAAGATCTACTCGTATCTAAGAACCTATATAGATATCAGACCTTGCCTGTATTTAATGTGTTTCAGCAACCGAATTGGACCAGTCATCAGATATCTGGTATAGTAATACATTCTGTAGCCAAATTCAGAAGCAAAAAAAGTTCATATTACCAACAAGATGACCCTAACTTCTCATCTAAGCAATCATAATCATATTTCTGGGAGAAACAATTTCTCTCTCAATAACTACATCTCTTAGCTGTCTCAATCCAGGGAAAGCAAATAGAAATTTTAAAAATTGTATATATATATATATATATATATATATATATATATATATATATATATATGGGAAAAAAACAAATGTTTACAAAGCAAAGAGCAAAGCACTTTCCTTAGGAGCCTCATTCTCACTTTCAGCAGTTTTGAGCTCCAAACACATGTACTGAAGCCAAAATACAAAAAGGTTTCACTTACCACTTTATACTTTGAAACATATTCCACATCTTTTAAAATATAACCTCATTTTAAAATACAAAAAGTCTGACCAAAATCTTAAACTGGTGACATTAAGTAATGAGAATTGGTAAAATTATCAAGGTCTATGAACATTTGATTTTACTGCATTCCCTTTGTGATCAGTAAATTTTCCTGTCATATTCAATACTAAGATCAATACCACAATTCGATGCTCACAAATTATGATGATGGTGAATTATCCCGAAAAGGCTGGGAAGACATGCATCTTCTAAAGTAAAAGGTGACTAGGGTAATATTCCCTCTGGTCAGTTAGACCTGTAGAAAGTAGTGCCATGTGGGAGTAGTTAGGGAAGATGCCTCTGCTCTGAATTAGTTCAGTATGTGGTAGGTTCAGTAGCCAGACTAGCCCCGCTGAGGTTATGCTCAAGCTGTGGTGTTATGCAGATTCTTTATCTCAGCCACCATTGGTTCTTGTATATGAACTTTATACCAAATTCTGGAGGACTAGGAGAAAAGTGTTGACGGTCTGTAGGACAACTAGCTAGGTGGCTCCATCTTATTATTGGTACAGTTCTCTAGAAAGTTTGCCTTCTGGTGGGCATTCCCAGGAACATGGGAATATCTTCACTATGCCAAAGTAAGGACGGCAAATCAAGGCATCTACCAACATTATTCTACCTTATTCTTTATCATTAATATTTCTTTAAAAATTTTTTCTAAATCGTTGGCCAGCTATTAAACTCATTAGTCACTTTTTAGATCTGTGCTATGAGACATTACCCTCTCTCCCATCTACATTTATGCACATGTAGTGTTTCACATTCTTCAAGAAAGAGGCAGAGAGAAACTACAGAGACAGAATAGCAAAGCAGTATGGGGTTCAGGGATCCATTGTTAGAGTGGATTTTCCATTGGAAATTCTAATTGATGGGTTTAAAGCAAGCAGGCATGAGTTCTCTGGGGTCATACTCTGACCAGCTTGATGGTCTGCAGTGTATCCTTACTGTCACTTCATACATGGAAATTAAGAGAGCCAAGCACTGTGGGCTACATGTAAGTGTTCAATAAAGAGATAGAAAGGCAGTCATTGAGAAGTGGTTTCACCTTGACTGATCATTTGAACATAGAAAGGAAGTGGAAGGATATAGAGAAGAGGAAACTGATGCTTGCTTTTGATGTGTGAATGCTAATTTGTAATAAAGAAAAAATACATGGAGTCATCACAAGTATGGTAGTGTCAATGAAATGCTATAAAGCACATATAAAAATCCTTTTAATTCTGCTTTACATCAAATTTCTACCTCTAGAATAATAACTAAATATTCTCCTTTGCCATGAGTCCCTGGTAGCTGCAATTCTGCTTTCTATCTCAATGTGGGTGGGTGATTCACATATCTCATAAAAGGATTTAGGCAGCATTTTTTATTCGGTGATTGGCTAGACTTATTTTACTAATCATGGCATACTTAAAGTCATCTATACTAGTACATAAAGCAGAATCTCTCAAAAAAGAGAATGAATATATTATCTAGAAACTTCATTTATACATATATAAGTGAATAGTTCAAACAAATATGCATGCTTTCACATTATTTGTTCAAATTCTCTATAAACTTAACTCCTCATTAATAGTTGAATGTGCTGTATGTGTGTGTGCACTGAAACACTCCTTAGCCTTAAAATAACAGACACAATGGGAAAAGAAAAGAAAATCCAGGCACCAAAAAAATAAGGACTGAATTTATTTACTTATGTGTGGAGTTAAAATAAGTAAGAAAAACAAAAGAATATAATAATGGTTAACAGCAGCTGGAGAGGAAATGTTAGTCAAGAAACATAATTTTAGTTATTAAAAGTTAATATTTTCTAAAAATTTATTGTATGATGTATGATTATATATATATATATATATTTTTTACACTAGAAAATGGTGATTCCTAGATATTTTCACCACAAAAATGGTAAGTATGTAAGGTGATAGGAATGTTTGATTTCTTCATTTTATAATATACACATATCAAAACATCACCTCATTCACTATTAACATATACAATCTTTATTTGTCCATAAATAAAAGAGGATCAAAGACATAAGTATTAAAACTGAAACATTGAACCATTTGGGAGACAAATTAAGGAAAAAATTTAAAAGATAGAGGTGTAGGCAAGAACTTTCTTAATAAGACACTTAAAGCAAAAGAAATAGCCCCCAGAATTGACATATTGGATTATTTCAAGTTAATATGTTCCTTCACAGCTAAGAAAATTAACAACAGAAAAGACATAACAAAATGGAAAAAATATTCACCACCTATACCACAGACAGGAGGCTCAACGAGAATATGCAAGGAACTGAAGAAAAATAGACCCTTCAAAAATCTAAGTTATTAAGTCTTTGTTGAATGAGTTAAACAAACTATCCGGAAGCGTGTGATAGAGTGTAAATTAACTAGATTACTTATTGACTTTTGTTTACTTTTCTATATAAAAGAACTTTCAACCTCTGAGATTACATGCTGCTCTCATTTCATCTTTTTGTGGCCCATCATTCTTTATTGCTGCATTCCTGTTGTTTCTTTTTTCCTCTTTCTTCTCATTTTCTTTTTGCTGGGCTACTTCCACCAAGAGTGGGTTTGCAACACAAAACAGCTGTGCAAGGTTCAGTGCTAGCTTTTCATGTCTTCTAAATAAATCAATTTGTGTCTTTTTATCAAAATGAAATACTTGAAGAGATTTAAATTTGTATTAGTTTGTCTCTACCAAATATTGTTACTAAATATAGCCCTTGATATAACATTCTTCAAAAGCGACGCAAAAATCAATCTGTTCTCTTCTACTTTCAAAGATGGCTTTTGACTTGCTTGTCTAAAGATTTAGTTTAGACGTGAATTAATCTTTGTTTCCAGTTAGAGTTCACCCCAGAAATTTTTTCCCTCCTACCTTCTAAGAATGATAATTAAGTATTCACAGGCAAAGTATACATATATGTTAATATAAATGTACAACAAATGTATAGATTGTATCTTATGCAATGTATTATATAATTTCTACATACCTGTGTGGGTGTGTGTGTGTGTGTGTGTGTGGATGAGCTGCTAAACTAGACATTTCGAGTAAAGAAAAGTCTTACCCGAACTCTTCCTACTTTTGTGTTTAATGTCTTGATAGAGTCATTATCATACTCTTATTTCAATGTACAAACTGAGGTACTCTGTTTTTTAGTCCTGAGTATCTTTTATTTTATTAGTTATAAGAACCTTCAACTTACACTTTACAAATACGAATTAAAATTACATTCTCCTACATATTTTCTTAAAGATTAAAATTGAATCTATGAAACAGCACTCTAAGCTCTCCAAAGCCTTTTTCTTTTAAACATGAGTTTTCATTTTTCATATTATTTTTATGTCACCCTGTGCTCCAATATGTTGAACTAATTAATAACTTTCCATCTACTGATCACAATTTCTGCAACATTGTTTTCAACCTATGTTCTACATTTTGTCTTGAGAACTTGTCTTCTGCTAATTTTACTTCTAAGCTTCATTGATATGGCTGAGTTCCAGGCTTTGGCTGATTCCTTAATGCTTTTTAAAATTACATTAAATTTTATTTTATTTTAAGACAGGGTCTTACTTTGTTATCCAGGTCAGTCCTGAACTACGTAGCCCAAGCTGGCTCAGAACTCAAAACAATATTCCTGCCTCAGCCTTCCTAGTGTTGGAATTAAAAACATATGACACGGTGTCCAGCTACTATTTCGTGTGGGGGAATGAAACCTGATGTCTTGTACTTAGGCAAACACTCTAATCCCTGAGCTAAGCCACCAGCCCTCTTTGTATTTTTTTTTTCCTATGAGGACTTGGAACAGTGTAATCTTCCTTTGTGTATATGTGTGTTCCTCTTGTCATTATATAAAGTATCATTTATGCTAGAATGCAATAAATATTGATGCAAGAACTACACCTTCATGATACTCCAAATGAATCATAGTGTACCATACTCCTTACAGGACTTACTTAAACAAGTTATTTTATTCCACACAGAAATTATTATCTTAATGTATATTTTCACCTACTACAACATTTTAAACAGCATTATGGAATCTTGGATCCAAATTATCACACCTGTTTTACTGTTTTCATCTTCTGAACAATTGCCACTGCAATCCACCTCTAGTGTTAACAAAGTTCATTTTACATCCATGTTATCCAATCTCTAAAAGTTAATATTTGACTAGTTTCATATCTAAATGAATCAAATAACCAAGGACTCATTCAGCATTTGTGGAGCAGGAGCAGTGTGTCGGGGAGCC
>PVKB01006429.1:0-62363 GCA_004027205.1 Ctenodactylus gundi | reverse complement strand
GGGGGTGGGGGGGTGGGGGTTGGCCAGCAGCACTTTCTCAGCCATCTGGCTCACTGCAAACTGATTTTTAAAAATTGACTCAATTTGTATTTTTGTTAGAGAGGGACTATGTGGTTTGTGCAAGTCTTTCATCTGTGATTCTTCTAAAAGCTCTGTCTAAAAAATAAATAAAAGCCTTTGACATGAGCAAGCTGAGGCAAACCCAAAGTAGAATTATTTCCAAGGACCAAGGGTCTTCCAGACAGTGCAGTTAGGGAACTGTTGGCAAAGATCACCACAGCGGAAATCCAAAGCCCTTCCGGAAGCACAACCCCGAAGGTCCCTGGGAAGATGTGTGACACCCCCCCCACACACACACACACACGTACGCACACACGCACACACACACACTGTCTCCAAACTATCACACAGATCATAAGGACACAATCACATTCGCAGCTGTGGTCCATGAAGGGTTCCAACAGTCACGAAAGACAGAAGAAAAACCCCTCTAAGAGACACTACCAACGTGGGTGTGGAGAATTTACCAGGAGGATTTTTTTAAGGCTGGTAAGATGAGTCAGGAAAGGCTGAAAGAACTTTTTTGTCACCAGGGACCAGTTTCGTGGAAAACAAGTGTTTCCATGGATGCGGGGGTAGGGTGGCATGAGCATCACCATCACAGCCCCACCTCAGATCACCGGGCGTTAGATTTTCACAAGGAGCGCACATCCTAGATCCCGCGCATGCGCAGTTCATGGTAGCCCCCTAGGAGACTACTGCTGTAGTTGATCTGGCGGGAGCAGCTCGAGCCACAGGGAGCGGCTGCAAATACGGATGATCCTTCGTAATCTGGCCTGCTGCTCACCTAATCAACAGGACAATGGGGACATGTAGACCTGGCATAAGAGTATAGAAAGGGTAGCAGTGAGGTAAGGTCAGATCACTGAAGGTCCTACAGGCCTTAATTCTCCGTGCTCGCTGCTGAGCCAAAGTATATTGGCTCGAGAGAACTTGGCCGCCTCCCTTCCTGAGAATCCTGCTCCCTCTGTCTCTCCTCTCCACCTCCCCTTGCAAAGTGTGGAGCGCATCCAGGTGCACAGGGAGGAAGGATTTTCCAACGCCTGCTCCCCACCGAGGCCATGACCAGGTGATGATGATACAGTGAGTTAAGGAAAAAAGGGACCAGAGCCCGGGAAATGAAATAAATTTACCCTCAACCTAGATTTAATTATGAAAAACAGACAAGAGTTTCTAAGTGCCCCTCTGTAGCTAGAAATGCCATCTTTTTTTCATGTTGCCCACCGCTTTCATGTCAGCATCTTTCCCAGACTAGAAGCTCATGAAAAGGGCCTTATGCCTGCCTCCCTGCTCCTCACCTGAGCATCTGGAGTAAAGCAAATGGCTAGCATTTTAGATCGCTGTAAATAAAGTTAGAGGAGAGCTCAGATATTCATAAACGCCTACCAGGCTGGTCCAACTCGCATCCCTAGGGCCACGTGAATGGTACCTAACACAAATTCATAAATTTTCTTTTCCTTCTTTTTGTGATACTGCAGATTGACTCCAAGGCCTTCACCCTGAACTACATCTCCATCCTTTTTTTCTTTTTTATTTTGAGACAGGATCTCGTTAAGTTGCCCGGGCTGGGCTTCACCTTGCAATCCTCCTGCTCCATCCTTCCGAGGTGTGGGATTAGAGGCCTGTGCCACTGAGCCCAGTGTAAACTTCCTTAAAACATTGTAAGATTTTTTTTTTTTTTGCAATTTCTTTTGTAACTCAATTGCCTTAACTGTTCCGGGTATTCTATATGATGTCTAAGAAAATCTCTCCTCACTCCGTGTGACCTGGGCAAGCCAAAAGCTTGGACACCCGCAAAACAGTGTTCCAAGAATAGTGCTTGGGGTCACCGTGTCAAGATGGTGGCCTGTCTAGAACAGGGAAGGATGCTGGCTTCCACCAGGAGCCGCCCTTCTAGAGTATTCGTATTCTTTGCATTTCTGTGAGCCTTGCCCAGCAAACATTACTCTGTGAGGACCACAGCGCGGGGACACTCATGCTGACGTGTGTGTTTAAGGGGCACAGGGTGTGTGCCTAAACTCAGCTGCCCTTAGGGAGTTGCGTGGTCATCTCTTGTTTAAGGACGACCTCCTTCATTTCCACTTGGCTTCTCCACTCCTGAGTAATGGCACTTTGATCTCCAGCACCATAATTACAGCCTCAGAGCAGCACACATGGATGGGTATTTATATGGTCGAATGCCGTGGATTTTATTAAATTTAGGCTCTTGACTAGCTCTGGGCTTTTCCCTTCGACATAGTTTTGTTTCTATACCAAGATCATTAAACAGGAATTTGAGGAAAAGCCAAACTAGCCAAAGATGCAGAATCAAGAATCCAAACAGGGTCGAGGGTGATGTTGCAAGCCTATAATCCCAGCACTCTGGGAGGCTGAGGCAGGAGGATTGTCAAGTCCAGTTGGAGTCCAGCCTGGGCAACTTAGTAATTTAATAAGTCTCTATCTTAAAATAATTTTTAAAAAGATGAAGAATGCAGTAACCCAGGGGAAGTGGAATGGCCACAGTAGATAGCAGATGTGGTGTGAGCTGCCACATACCCAAACTGCAGGTAAAACTGACATTTGTCCTTGGCAATAAATTAGCCAGACCTATATCCAAACATCATCTTTTGAGCTGATTCAGACCCCAGCCTCTTCTCAGATCGTGCCTCTTCCTGTGCCCGGAGTTCCATATCCCCAGTCCCACCAAGATAATGGCTGATTTGTCTAAGGTGTGCCCCATGTGGCTTCTGAAGGCCTGTGTTTTCTCGACTCCCTTGCCTAGCTTCTCCATCTCTCCCTGTCCATCCTGTACTCATCCCTCAAGCCCAGCTCCAGTGTCTTTGACTTCTCCACTGATCCCAGCACTCCACCTCCTCTGATTTAGAATCCCTACCTCACACCACTGCATAAGTAGATTTTCAGGTTTTGTTTCTTTGTGGTACCCAGGGTCAAGCCCAGGGCTGCCCCACTGAGCTACATCCCCAACCCATGTGTCTATTTGTTTTTATTTTGACATAGGGTCTCACGAAATCACCAAGTAGTGCTCAAATTTATGAACCTCCTGCCTCAGCTTCCCAGAGCATTGGGATTACAGGCCCAGCTGCTCAGTTCTATTCATATAAATTGGCTGGAATTTCTTAATCTAAGAACTATCGATAACTAACTTTTATGGAATGGCCACCGTGGCCCAGGAACTGTGCAGATTTATGACATGAATGACCTTTTTCACTCTGTGAGACAGTCACTAGCCCCATCGCCTCTGCCCCATTTACATAGGATCTAGGGAAGCTCAGGAGGTTCCTTAAAGTGCTCCAGGCTGCACAGGTGATACACAACAGCCAGACTTTGCACTCCGATACCTTAACTCCAGAGGGTTTTTGGTGTTTTTGTTTTTGTTTTGTTTTTTCTTGAGGCAGAGTCTCACTCTATAGTCCAGGCTAGTCCTGAACTCACTAGGTAGCCCAGGCTGGCCTCAAACTCAGCAATCTTCCTCCCTCAGCCTCCTGAGTTCTAGGATTACAGGCTTGTGCCCCCATGCCCAGCTTTCAGAGCCCATTTCTAAGGAAAACAGGTCTAAATTGCTCCACCTTGGCCATGGTCCTGCCTCAGCATCTCAGAGTGCTGGAATTACAGCTGTGCACTACCATGTCTGGCAGATCCCTGCTCCTTCCCACCAGGCAGTGCAGCCCAGCGAGCCCCACTCACTGCCAGCCAGCTTGCCTGCTTCCCTGCTGGCAGGAGAGGCACAGGGCGAGCCGAGGGAGGAGATGAGTGCACAGGTGGGTACCCTCCCTTCCTGGGGCTATTTGCTTGCGGCTCAGCCAAAGTGTTGATGGCATAATCCCTATAATCCCTGTGTCCCCAGGGCATACGCACTGCCTGCGATGCCGGTGAACAAATCCCTGAGCCTGAGACACCAGAAACAGAATGGTTGCCTAGCAGCTGCCTCTCTGCCCACCCAGTCAGATGGGCAGCCCTGTCTTCTCTGTCCTCTGCAGATCACAACTCGCCTCAAAGTCCTTCCATACGGTCATGACACTTTTGGATAGATGGCAGGTGTTTGGAGTCATGGTGTCCCTGCTTTCATTTTAGGGTCTTTATGTTTTTGTTTTTGTGAGGCAGGGTCTCACCAACCAAGCCTCTAAGGAGGACCTCCAGGGGGGAGGAGAAGGCCGTGCCAATAGGTAGGGAGGACTCAGCCAGCCGGTGGATGGAGACCAATGCGTGTGGACTTCATGATCTGCCCTCCAGCCAGGTCCCACCTCCAAATGTGAAGCTTTGGAGGACACTTGAGATCTAAAACACACCAGCAGTGTTCAGGATAGGGACGGAGAGGGTAGTATGCAATTTTTCCTTTGTGGTCAAGGACATAACTAGATCCCTGTCACAAGAGTGAGAGGGTGAACCAGATGGACATCTGGGGCAGCACATTCTAAACCAAGGACATAGTGAGTGCAAAGCCCCTGAGGCAAGAGGAAACCAGGCAACTGAGATGCTGGGCAGTCAGGAGGGCTGAAAGAGTGGAGAAGATGAGGTCACCTAAGGCTTTGGGGGCCACTTGAAAGCCTTTGATTTCTACATCAAACACATTAGCCCATTGGAGTTCTCAGCGGCAGATGACATCATCAGACTTCACTTTGAGCAGGGCCTGATGGGACGAACGTGTGATCCCAGTTCTTTGGGAGGCTGAAGCAGAAGAATCACACATTCAAGCCCTGCCAGGGCATTTTAGTAACCTAATGAGACCCTCTCTCAAAATAAAGAAAGGACTGACAGAGTAGCTCCGTGTGAAAGCCCTGGGCTGGATTCCTAGTACACCACACACACACACACACACACACACACACACACACACAACCACCACACAGAAGCTATAATTATAAAATTTGTATGAAAAATATTTAAGACTTTGGAACGTACATCCTTCCTGTGGTGACTTGGGTTTACCTAATCCTATAAGAATTTGTGCCTTTGCTTTAGAAGCCTATAGAAATAAAGTCAACATGACAACAACACAAACAATGTAAGTACGTCCCACTTGTGGAAATGCACATGAGCTCCCTGTTCAGTGTTTCAATTAAACTTCCCGCACAGGAAACCACTGCAAGATGGCTTTTTCTTTCCTTTCCTTTTTTTCCCCCATATTGGAAATTGAACCCAAAGCCTTCACCCTGAGCTATCTCCACAGCCTTGTTTTATTTTTAATTTTGAGACAGGGGCTTGCTGAGTTAGCCATGGCAGGCTCAAGCCTGCTCTTCCATGCCCAGCTTCCAAGGTGTCTCTTGCCTTGGTGGCAGTGGCCGGGGAGCTGGTACCGCTGACCAGAGAAACTACAAGTGGTCTCTTGCATAGCATGGCAGTTTTGGAGCGTGGTGCCCATGCACCAGGACAGAGCATTTGGTGACCTGATATTCCAAGAGACCAAAGCAGGGTAATTTTGACCTCGCCTTGGAATTCACAACTCACCACTCCCGCCTGATTTTATTGGCTACAAGGGACTCACTGAAACCAGCCTAGATTCAAGTGGAGGGGAGCGGCTGGTAATTACAGTCATCTTTGAAACTACCATGTCCTTTGGAATCCTCAACTGTGCCTAACATACTAAAAGATATCATGGTTTTCTGCCATAATTTAATATTAGTTAAGCATGCTATCAGAGCAGTAAAATAGGCATTTTTTATTATCCAAACAACATGTCCAAAATTATTTGCCAAATGGAATTTTTTTTTAATTTTGGAAAAATTCACATGACATAAAATTTAATTTGTTTTGTAAATACATGAATTCCAAATTCTGTAACACATTAGAACAATAAGATTTGGGGAATCACTGAGTGTCTATGTATACCCCCGTCTTTTAGAGGTTCACCCCTTTCCTGTCTGACCATTGCCATCTTGTTCTACTCTGCCATTCATGTTGGGGCCTTTTTACATTATTAATTTTTGTTTATTTCATAAGAGGGACACCTATCTATAGTCAGTCTTTTGTGCTTGGTCCATTTCACTGAGCATTGTTGACTCAAGCGACCTCAAATTTTTTTTTTTTTTTTTTTTTTTTTGAAACAGGGTCTCACTGTGTGGCCCAGGCTGCTCCTGAACTCACTTCAGAGCCCAGGCCGGCCTTGGACTCAGACAATCCTCCTGCCTCAGCCTCCTGAGTGCTGGGACTACAGGTGTGCGCCACCACACCCAGCTTATGTGGTGCTGGGGAATCGAACTAGACTACTTAGCGCTTGCTAGGCAAGAGCTTTAACTGCTGAGCCATTCCTCCAGCCCCTCGACCTCATTTTTGTTCAAATGCTTCATATCTGTCTTTCTTTATGGCTGCATAGTATTCCATTGTATATAAATACCACATCTTCTTTAACCATTCCTGTATAGATGGGCAGGTAGGTTGCTTCCAGAATTTGGCTCTTATGAATTGTGCTGCTATAAATATGGATATGCGTGTGTCTTTTTGGTCAGTTGACTTTATTTCTTTTGGCAATATGCCCAGTAGAGCAGTAGCTGGATCAAATGGAATTTCCATTCTCAGCTTTCTAAGGAAGCTCCAGACTGCTTTCCATAATGGTTGTACCAGCTGCATTCCCACCAGCAGTGGAGTAGAGTCCCTTTTTTCCTGCACCCTCACCAACAGTTGTTGTTTTTTGAGTTCTTGATGTAGGCCTTTCTCACTGGAGTGAGATGAAACCTCAACATTGTTTTTATTTGTTTTTACTTCTCTGATGGCCAATGATGAAGACTTTTTCATATGCTTGTTGATCATTTGTACTTCTTCTTCTGAGAAGTTTCTTTTCATTTCAGCTACCTACTTCCTAATGGGATCATTTATTTTAGGGTGGTTTATATTTTTCAGTTCCTTGTACATTCTAGATACTAATCCTGTGTCTGAAATGTTACAGGTGAGTATCTTGTCCCACTGTGTGGGCTGTCTCCTCACCTTGCTGACTGTTTCTTTTGCTGTGCAAAAGCTTTTCAATTTAATGTAGTCCCATTTGTTGATTCTTGCTGAGATTTCTTGTGCAGTTGGTGATCTGTTCAGAAAAATTCTTTCTTGTCTCTATGTCTTCTAGGGTTTTACCTATTTTGTCTTCCAGGAAGCTCAGTGTTTCTGTTTTGATGTCCAGTTCTTTAATCCATTTTGATCTGATTTTAGTGAGTGGAGACAGGTATGGGTCCAGTTTCATTCTCCTGCATGGGGAGATCCAGTTTTCCCAGCACCTTTGTTGAAGATGCTGTGTTTTCTCCAGTAGATTATTTTGGCCCCTTTGTCAAAGATCAGGTGACTAAGAGAAACAACCTTAAAATTTATATGGAACAAGAAAAGACTCAGAATCTCTAAAGCAATTCTGAGTAACAAGGGGAAAGCTGGAGGAATCACAATCTGAGACTTCAAGAAATACTACAAAGCAACAGTGATTAAATCTACTTGGTATTGGTACAGGAACAGACAAGGGGACCAGTGGAACAGAGTTGGGGATTGTTTTTCAATTCAAAAACTTCTAACCTTATTTCTGAGTTTATGTACTACTTAGCTTAATATTTTCCTTCATGGGAAGCAGGAATTTGACAATGTGTCATAAATGAATGCAATCAATTCCAACTTCTGAAAAACAGATTTCTGCGAGTTTTGCTTACCAGTATCTCATTTGTTTTCAATAAATCCATGAAATTTAATAAAATTATTTTGGTGTTAAGATTCATGATGAATAATCCAACAATGTTAGTAATTTTTGGGTCTTTTTTTTTTTCCCGAAACAGGGTCTTGCTCCATAGTTCAGGTTGACCCTGAATTCACTACGGAGACAGTGTTAGTAATTTGTTTTAACAATTTTTCTAATGAAGAGATTACAGCTGATTCATTTGTAGGTGAAATGAATTTAAATAATGCAATGCGTTCTCTATAAAATTGTCTTATAACTCAGGGGTCCCCAGTGCCCTGGCCACACACTGGTATTGGTCTACAGCTCATTAGAAATTCGGCCATGGGCTGGAAGTATAGTTCAGCAGTTAAAGCGCTTGCCTAGCAAGCACTAAGGCCCTGAGTTCGATTACCCAGCACCACATAAACTGGGCATGGTGGCGCACTCCTGTAATCCCAGCACTTGGGAGGCTAAAACAGAAGTATTGCCATGAATTTGAGGTCAGCCTGAGCTACACAGTGAGTTTCCAGTAAGTTCAGGACTATCCTGGACTACAGCATCACACCCTGTCTCAGGAAAAGGAAAGAAAGAAAGAAAGAAAGAAAGAAAGAAAGAAAGAAAGAAGAAGAAAGGAAGGAAGGAAGGAAGGAAGGAAGGAAGGAAGGAAGGATGAATTTGGGCCACACGCGGGAGGTGAGCAAGGGCCAGCGTGGAAAGTGTCATCTGTATTCACAGCAGGTCCCCCATTACATTACCAGTCACATCATTTTGGCATTAGAGAGAGTCTCACAAGCTTGAGCCGTACCTACTGCGAACTGCGCATGCAAGGGATCTGGGTTGTGCACTACTTATAAGACTCTAATGGGAATCCCATCCCACCGATTCTGCATTCTGGTTATGTGTATAATTATTTAACAGAAATAAAGTCATAATAAATGTAATGCACTTGAGTCATCCCAAAATCATCCCCAGCCTCCTTCACAACATGAAAACTGTCTTCCACAAAACCAGTCCCTGGTGCCCAAAGGTTATAACTTCTATCTAATCTAAATAAAAATGTCAAATTTGCAACATCAATGCTTTTTCAAGTTTAACCACAAAGTTGACACCAAATTGCCATTTCATCAAAAACATTGCCTCTTTTTGATTAGCAATAATATGGGTTTGATGAGCTATTATGACATACTATTTGTCAGCAGATTCAACGTTTTGTCATGAAAAAATCACCCTCCTTCCCATTTCCTATTTCCTGAAAGGATGATTTCTAACAACTATCTAACTTCCTTTCATCTTTGCCACATAATATACAACCAGATAGGTGGTTATAAGGCTCTTTCATTAATACTAGTTGACAACTTGGAATTTATTCATAAATCTATGTGTTTTTCTATTGAAAACATGTGGCATTTGTTGACAGGATATCACATCTTGTTCCCCTGGTGTGTTTTTTATCTTGAAGGTTTTAAGTCTTGAATATTTTATAAAATCGCAATTAAGTAGTCTTCATGATACGGTCTTATATCTCCTTTCCCTTTTTCAGGATGCAAATGAAATAAAATGTAAACCTTTATTAAAGGTCCACATTTTTCTCAATAATGTCATGTTCATACTTCCAGACGCAGCAGCTAAGCTCAGTTCTAGAGTGTGTGTGTGTGTGTGTGTGTGTGTGTGTGTGTGTGTGTTACTAGCAATGGAGTTCAGGTCCACAACACTGACCTACCTCCCCAGGCCAGTTTTATTTTTGATTTTGAGACAGTGTTGGTCTCACTAAGTCACTAAGTTGCTAAACTGGGCTTGAACTTATGATCTTCCTGCCTCAGCCTCCCAAAGCACTGGGATTACAGGCCTATGGCACAGGACCCAGTTTACCTCTATTTTCTTCACAATGTCTGCTTTCTTCCAACAGAAAAAAACAACTTTAGTTCAGTTGGAATGTTATCATAGTCACAAATTAGAACCAAAAATGTAAAATGATTCTTTTCTCAAAAACACCTGACAAGTTGAGAGTCTTGACAATTTGCTGGCCTAGATCACTTCCTCCAATACTTCACAACATACTGCAATGTATGTAAATACATGATTAAAACTGTGCCATGTATACATCGGATATAAAATTAACCAAATTACCTGTCACGCACAGGAAAATTGAATAAGCTACATCATTTCTGGAGCCTAATGCAAAGTGAAAATACAAGGCCCTGCTGAAAGCGGGGTGATTCAGTGTCCCTCCCCAAGGACTCCTAGACGAAGCCCTTCACAGATGAGTGAGGCCAGGGAAGGTACAGCCCCAGTCATGGGCAGGGGCAGATACAAAGGGGGCTGGGGGACCCAGGTGCCAGGCAGTGGCGTAGACGAGCTGACCAAGAGATCATCTCTGGGCATCCTGGAGGTTTCAGGGGCAGGATCACACTAGAATGAGGGTTCTAAGACCCACTGCGTGAGCTCTGGAAAGGGTAAGGGGGTCCCATCCCACTTCACCTGCCAAACACAGAATCAAAGCTAAAGTTAAGCCAGGCACGGTACTATGCATGCTTGTAATCCCAGCCCTTGGGAGGCTGAGGCAGGAGCCTCATGAGCTGGAGGCTAATGTAGTAAGGCTACATAGTGAGCTCAGACCTGGTCTGTATGAACGAGTGAGATCCTGTCTTAAAACACACACATGTGCTCTCTCTCTCTCACATACACACACACACAACAATAAAGTTATTATGAACTTCAAGATGGTGGCCTCAAACCATAGGAGCCCCAGTGCAGGCACTGCTGAAGGATGCCTGTCCGACCACGCTGGGCCTGTCTCCCATGGAGCCAAGCCACGAGGTGCCAGCAAGTGAGAGAACAAAAGATCAGCAGTCCCATCCCAAGGGGCCCTTGCACAACCAGGCACCGTCACTGCAGTGGGAAGAACACGTCATAGGCTGTCAAATTCTATTTCTTCTTTATGTCCGGTCATGACCCTCCAGTCATATCTAAGGACTCAGGTCTCCCCACAAGCCTGTCACTGTGAGGCAAGGTATGTCAGGAAAGGCAGCCTGGTACAGCAGCGAGGTCGGGACCCGGAGCTGGACAGCTCTGTCTTCTACAACAGTCCATGCCTTCACCTCTCTGAGCCTCTGCTTCCTTTTTACCGAATTTCTCCCCTCCTACTGCCGGCTTCCTCGGCGTTAAGGAAAGCGTCAGGCAAGACGGCCTCTAACAGCCCCTCTAGCCCTGCTTCTGTGAGACAGAAACAACGCAGGAAGATGTTTGGCAAAAGGCGTTTGCCTCTTGACTGTTTCATCTCCATTTTTAATGGACTCGTTGGAATCAATGCACTTGCTGCATCAAAGCCCTGTCTGAGATGTTTGCTCTAGTGTTGGAATGAGGTGTGAGTCATTTGTGTGTGTGCAGCCATGGGCCCTTGTAGACCCTCCAGGCCACACATCAGATGGGCTCACTCGATCACCCTAGATTTAAAATAATGATAATTAATACCTGAGCCAGGTCCTTTTATCTGAGGTGCTCAAAGGGCTTTGTGGTCATTAACCCATTAATTCTCCTGCCTCAAGCCATCCTGAGGTCAGGGGAATCTCCTTACCACAAAAGGGCTGGGGAGACTAGCTAAAAGGAAGGGCATGGGGTCCCCAAGATAGCTCTCTCAGAAGAGTGACATGGAAGCCTCCCATTGGTCTGCAACAGCCATTCAACCACTCACGAGTGGGTTATCGCGGATGCTACATCCCACCCTCAAAAGCAAAAACTCCTTTACTCTCGTATATACTTTAGCCTGTGGCTTCAGACAGACAGCCATTATGCCTAAGACCAAAAGAAGCATCTCATCCCTAGAAGTTTCTTTGCCCAAAGGAGAAAACTGGCTCCCCCACCACCCCCCACCCCCTCCACCCCACTGAGGATAAAGCCCAGGGCCTTTGCACTGAGTTACACTCCCAGCCTGCTATTTTGATTTTGAAATGTGTTCTTACCAGGTCAATATGTCATTCACCCTGGGATGGACTTGCAATGCTTCTGCCTCAGCCTTCCAAAGTGCCGGGATTACAGGCCTGACCCTGGTAGTGTTTTGTTTGTTTGTGTGTTTGTTTGTTTTTATTTTAAGGAATCTAAACATAGAACACCATCTCAGAGTGAATTCGCCAAGGATTTGTTTAGTTCCCAGTTTCTGTGCTGTTGAAACAACCGCGTTGTTGAAAAGCATCTTCTGAGAAGTACTTTTATCGGTAGAATCATTCAATTAATCAACCTGTTCACCTAGGAGGTGCTTGGCAAGGGACCAGGTGCTACTGGGGCACAAGATAGAGAGCCCGACTGCTGATCAGCTATAAATCTATTAAAGAGAGATTCATGCCAAGAAAGTGATACATTTCTTATTACTATTCATTTCTATTTATCCACTAATTTTTTACTGAAAATTAGGTCACATAAAATGGGCAAGAAAGAGGATGGCCGTCATTTTCGAACAGTGCAGATAGAGTTCATGCCAGAAGGGCATCAGGAGGGCTAGAATGACCACGGAAGGCAGGAAAAATCTAGGCAGTAAGATGAGCTGGCCGGGGGCATCTAACCTGCAGCCCACTGCTCTCAGTTGTTTGGGTTTGGGTATTGCCCTTGGTTTTTAATATCATAATGAAAAATGTCAAAAATAAAGTTTAAGCCAGGCTTGTTGGCTCAGGCCTGTCATCCCAGCACGCTGGGAAGCTGAGGCAGGAAGATTACAATTTCAAACCCATCTTGGGCAACTCAGTAACAGTGAAATTTTGTATCAAAAGCAAAAATAAAATAAAATAAAAACTAGGCTAGAGATGTAACTCAGAGTGAAGACCCTGGGCTCAATCCCTAGTACCACAAAAAAAGAGAAAGTTTGAGTGTTCATATACATTAAGTATATTATATAGTTCACTTTACATGAGGTTCAAGACAGTTTCTCTTCACAAAGAAAAACAAATCAACTGTGAGCTGCAGGTCGGATACATCTGATAGATCTTAGAGGCAGGAAGTGTTTGGATCAGAGCTGGGTCAATGGGAATAAAGCAAATGGCTGCTCAAAACCAGGACAGCAAACATGCACGAGGAGCTGGGCCGACAGCAGCTTATTCCCTCGTGGGCTACAAGAAAACCAACCTGGCTAAATCATTGAGCCTGAAGAGCTAAAAGAAACACAGCTGGATGGGAAGGTAGAGCCGGGTCCCAGAGCATCTGGAAGCTAGACGAGACAGCCACTAGTCTGGGGTTTCCAGAAGTTCCCTGTCAAAATGCCAACATGCAGGAAAAGAACCAAGGAGTAAGTGAGGGAGGGATGGTGTATTTGGTCCCAGCAAGACACTGAACAGCTTTATTCAGTGTTGCTACAAGAGAAATGTGCTGTTGTACTACACACAATTCGGCAGGTGACCTGTAACTATGAATTCTTTCACCTCGGAACTTAGGGAGGCCCCCAGCAGAATGACACCCAGAGCGGAACATTCAATGGGGGTTAGGACCCAGAGGATAGCTGGAATTGACAGCCAAAACCCTTGGGCAATACCAGGAATGGCGGGCCCAGGTACGGGCCACCCATGAGGGACAGCCACGGGCTGGCGAGAGATTTCTGAAAGACGGGAGAAGAGATTAGCAGTGAACAAGCGTCCTCTAGAAGCTCACAGTTCCGCCTTGCCTTTTTCTTTCATGTTGGGTATGGTGTTGGCAGTGGTTGACTGGTTGGTTGTTTTTTGCGGCACTAGGAATTAAACCTAGGGCCTTTGTACTGAGCCCTTCTTTTATTTATTTCTTAATTTGTTTTGGGACAGCTTCCCCACGGAATTGCCACATTGCTCAGGCTGGGTTCAGAATTGCAACCTTCCTGCCTCATCCTTCCAGAGTGCTGGGATTAGGGGCACGTGCTACCACACCAGGGCCCCAGTGGTCATCTGAGTCCAATGGGAGACAAAATTCACCCTTCGTACAACCCAGTGACATTTGTGTTACTTTGTCGAATGGTTGCTCTTTCGAATTTCACAATTAAAATGGAACATTAGGGAAGTCTCTGGAAATGGGTTTTTTAGGAGTAGGTCAGAAAAAAAGTTGAAGGGTCCTCTTATGAGGTTGGCAGAGGGCTCCTGCAGCTTCCTGGATACCTGGGTTGCCTGGGGAGGAAGCAGACACCCCTAAACTCAGAGCCCTCCAGGGCCTCCCTGGGGCTGAGGTGCGTGTGGTCACTAGGAGAAGGAGAATTATTCTCACCCAAGAAATCTATGCAGAGAAGTTGCTGTGGAACTGGACTAGGTGTGTCTTCTGTCCTTCCGGTTCTTTTTATAGGCACCACAGGCCCGGGAGTGAGGGCCTGCAGCCTTCCGCCCATTTGGGGAGAGATTAAAGAAGCTGAGGTTCTCTTTCTTACTCACTCGCAGTTACAACCTCATCGCTGCAGCCTCGGCTCCCAGGGCGGACACGGAGGAGGTGAGTTGGGATTGAGGGACCTGCTGCCACCTATAAACCAGCATCCCTCCAGCCATCTGTTCTGGGGATAAACTGAAGGGATTGAAGAGTAGGGGTCTTCACTGGCAGGGTTCCAATTTGGTTTGGTTTTCTTCAAGTGAATATGTGAGGGATTTTTTTTTTTCTTTCTTTAAGCCACCTCAGTCAAGACCTTGACTTTGGTGTTCCCCTATCCAAAACGCTATCTCAAAGAAGCAGCAGGGCCCAAGGGTGCAAGTTTATAACCTGGTGCTCTGGGAGGCTGAGACAGGAGGATGTCAAGTCCAAGCCCAATCTGGGCAATTTAGAGACTTTATGGGACCCTGTCTCAAAATCCAAATGAAAAGATGCTGGAGGTATCGCTAAGTGGGAAGGCCCTGGGCCTGTTTCTCAAAAAAAAAGAAAGGACCATTTTGCAAAATTCTTTGCTGAACAAGCAACAGGTATTAATAATAACCTGCTGCATTTGGATGGACTTGAACAGAAAGAAGAAACAGCCATTCAATTAAAATTACTTGGAAGAGCCACCGTCCAGCAGCACCTTGGTATTTCGCATAATCTAATTAATGATCCCCTAAGGTCGGCAAGCCTGGTCGCAAAGGCCGCCATAGGTGGAATCTGGCACATAAACATTGTCACAGAGTCCCGTTTGCTGAGAAAGATTCTGCATGTGCATTCAAAAAGCCTTGGAAATTGTGATACAGTAACGGATAGATTTTTCAAGCCCAGCCTGGGCAATTTAGCAGCTTGACAGACTTGTCTCCAAAACTGAGGGATGGGGAATGAGTTACCTGGACCCTCAGGGAGTCTGCCCTGCTTCACCCTGTACAGCACAGGGCTGAGGCAGCTTGGAGGTCTTAGGTTAACTTCTGCATTTCCTTTACGGACATCTTATATACAACAGTTGTGTGCCCAGGGGTAATGTATGTGATGGTATTTTCCATTTGAGTATCAGATATGTCCAACCTAACCCTAGCCCACCATTTTTTACTATATTTTTTCAAGTGAAGAGAAATTATCTCGGGGACACTTACATATAGCATGCTGTAGCTATGTATATAACTACTAAAACTTCCTTTTTAAATTTGTTTTTTATAACATTAAAATATGACAAAAAACAGCAGGCTTCCAGAAGCTGGATACCCATAAACCATATGTGTGTCTATCTGATTTTCAACTCCCTAAGGAAGCTCAGCCTTTAGGTAAGAATCAGAACTAGGCCCCGTGGCACAGGACTGTAAACTTGGCACTCTGAGAGGCTGAGGCAGGAGGATCACAAGTTCAAGCCCAGCCTGGGCTACTCAGCAACTTAAAATCAAAATCAAAACTAAAAAAGAGGCAGGAGGTATAGCTCAGTGGGAAGCCCACCCCCCCCCCACCCGGGACTTGATTGGGGGGTGGGGGAATAGGAGAGGAACCAAGCAACATGTAACTTGTGTCTTGTTCAGTGTCCTAGTGACGATTTGGTAAAGCCACGGTGCCCAGGCATCTTCGCTTGGCTTTGTGTTTCGTGGCACCGGAAGTTGAGCCCAGGTACTTTGCCCTGAACTACATCCCCGACTATTTGCACTTTAATTTTCCACTAAGCGGTCCACTAAGTCTCTAAGTTGCCCAATCTGGGCTCGACCTCGTAACCCTCCTTGCCTGGGCCTCCCAGAGCGCAGGGGACACAGGTGTGCGGCATCAGGGCCAGCTGCCAACACCGGTCATTGCCGCAGCGGGCCTAGGGCTCTGACAGCATCCCGCAAGGAGATGCCACATCACGTGCGTGTGCCCTCTTCCTTCCTCAGGGACCAGGAAACAACTCTCGCCAGGCCTACCTGTGAGCCGCCATGTACGAGTGCTTAGAGACCACCACGGACTACTACCTCCTCTGCGACACCGAGGGGCCGTGGGGCATCGTCCTGGAGGCCCTGGCCTCCATCGGCATCGTGGTGACCATCCTGCTGCTCTTGGCCCTGCTCTTCTGCATGCGCAAGGTGCAGGACTGCAGCCAGTGGAACGTGCTGCCCACCCAGTTCCTGTTCCTGCTGGCCGTGCTGGGGCTCTTCGGCCTCGCCTTCGCCTTCATCCTGCCGCTCAGCCAGCGGACGGCGCCCGTGCGCTACTTCCTCTTCGGGGTGCTGTTCGCTCTCTGCTTCGCCTGCCTCCTGGCGCACGCGTCTAACCTAGCCAGGCTGGTCCGCGGAGGGGTCTCCTTCTCCTGGACCACGCTCCTGTGGATCGCCATGGGCGTCAGCCTGTTGCAGACCATCATCGCCATTGAGTACGTGACCCTCATGATGACCCGCGGCATGGTGTTCGCACACCTGACCCCCTACCAGCTCAACGTGGACTTCGTGGTGCTCCTGGTCTACGTGCTCCTGCTCATGGCCCTCACCTTCTTCGTCTCCAAGGCCACCTTCTGCGGCCCCTGCGCGAACTGGAAGCAGCACGGGCGGCTCATCTTCGTCACGGTGCTGGTCTCCATCGTCATCTGGGTGGTGTGGATCTCCATGCTCATGCGCGGCAACCCCGAGCTGCAGCGGCAGCCCCAGTGGGACGATGCGGTCATCTGCATCGGCCTGGTCACCAACGCGTGGGTGTTCCTGCTTCTCTACATCGTCCCCGAGCTCAGCATTCTCTACCGCTCGTGCAGGCAGCAGTGCCCAGCGCCCGGCAACGCCTGCTCCGTGCCGGTGTACCAGCGCACCTTCCGCGGGGAGACCCAGGAGGTCTCCAGAGGTACGTCGGGGGACCGGGAGGGGCCCCGCCGGGAGAAACGGGAGGGAGGTGGCAGGACAGCGCAGGCCTGCAGCCCCAGCACCCTGGGAGACTGAGGCAGGGGGATCTCAAGTTGGATCCCAGCCTGGGCAACTTACCAAGACCCTGATTCAAAATCAAAGGATTGGGGATGTAGCTCCATAGGAAGGCCCCGGGCTCCATCATCAGAACCACTAAAAAGGAGGGGAGATCCCGAAAGGATGGTCAGATTTTTGGTGACTTCATAGGTCAAGATTGGAGATGGAGACTCACAAACCCCATTCCTTTCCTGTGAAGAGTCAGTTCTTCTAAGGCAGAGCGATTTATGGGGAGAGGCCCAGACAGACACGAATCAAAGGCCCTAAACTAACAACCTGTGACTCCGAGTGCTCAAGCTCGGTGAAAAGAGGCACCCGTCATTAAATCGCTTAATCAGCCCCAGATTAGGCTTGGGCCGTGCCCTACTGTAACGTAAAATGCCACATCCACGACAGTCAGCCCTAGCCTCGGTGGTGGGCCCTCGGACAATGTGAGTCTCAGAGCTGGTTTGCCCCGACATAATCTTAAAGTAACCTGTGAGACTTACCACCGAGAAAGGCCCAAGCACTCCCGGATTTCACCCTTTTCAAGCCATTCATTGTTAAAAAATCTTTTAAGGTTGAGCCAGGCCTGTTCTGCAGAGGCCTGAGGCTCGGAGGCCAGAGGGATTGTAAGGATAAGCCCAGCTCAGATAAAAATAAAGAGGGGATGTAGCCCAGTGGGGAAGCTCTAGGTTCATTTCCTAGTACCACAAAAATAAATTAATAAATTAATTAAATAAAATCTTTCAACATTTACAAAAAAGCAACACAAAGGACCATTTAATCAGAATTCTAAGTAAAGGGCTAGAGGAATGGCTCAGCGGTTAGCAAGTGCTACATCAAGCTCTAGGTACCCAAGTTTGATTCCCCAGCACTACATAATCCTGGCATGTGGCTCACACCCGTAATCCCAGTACTTCTGAGGCTGAGGCAGGAGGACTGCTGTCAGTCCAAGGCCAGCCTGGGCTCCTGTGTGAATTCAGGACCAACCTGGGCTACAGGCCCTGTCTCAAAAAAAAAAAAAAAAAAAGAATCCTAAGTCTCTGATAGTGTTATCCTTAGTAGTCATAAAGCAACTTGCTTATGTGACATTTTCACAATGATTTCTGGTTGTATTTTTATTTTTATGTAAGACCAAGCCACCTGACTCTACTTTGTTAACGAATAAAATATATTATCTAAGAGAAGAACAAAGAGGCTTGGTTCCCAGCACCCAGGGGGAAATGGAAGCTAATTTCAGTTATCTGAAAATGTATCAAAACTCATTAATTCTTTTCCTGAAACATCTGGCCTCTTATTCATAACCCCATATCATCACTTTACATCAGTTTTTCTGTCTTAATAGACAGCTGATTTCACACATTTATTCCCAGTGGGTAATGATGGTGGTTCTTCATATATCACGTAGCACATATAATGCTCACCAAGCTCAAATAAATAATGTAGGCTTTCCTTTGAAGACCATAGACTGTAATCCAGGGCTAATTGCACATTCAAATTAAATCCTGTTCGGATAAATGCTCCCATTAATCCTTTTCAGTTTGGTTGACCAAGAGTCGGAAACTGACATTCATTCTACATCTTTCTTCTAAAATTTTTTCATTGACGCTTGATAATGTGTAATCAGACCCCTGGGTTTTGTGGCAGAATTGCAGAGTTCATCCTTCTTGAAAATTCTTCTCAAAGTTCTTATCAGAAGCCAGGCTAAAAGGTGCTATGTTAGCTTTTGTGATTGTACATTTTCAGGGGACAAAAGTCAGAGAGAAGTTCTTGAAGAGTCATAGTAACCAAGAGGCAGTGGTGGTGGCCAATATTTCTTATTCCTCTCCTAATACTGGGCAGGTGCTTAAAGGGTTCTAAGGCGTATCTCAAAGAGCTAATGTTTGCAAAAGAAAATAGTTGCTGATCTGGCCATGACAATCCCATTACCCAAGCAGGGTTAGGAAATCTACTTCTGAGTCCAGCAGGGCGGTACAAGCCTATATTCCCAGCAGTCTGGGAGGCTGAGGCAGGAGGATTCCAAGTTTGGGCCCAGCTCGGGTGACTTAGCAATTCGGTGAAACCTTGTCTCAAAATAATAATTAAAAATGGGCTGGAGGTGTAGCTCAGAATGAAGGCCCTGGGTTCAGTCCCCAGTACCGGAAAAAAGAATTTTCTAAGCAGGAAATAGTTTGCCTGTGATAGCTATTACCAAAGTGGTTTGATATTTTATGGTGGGGGGGTGGGGGGGGGGCGGGAATAAGTAATATACTTTTTTTTAAAAAACACAGATTCCATCCCAAGATTGATCAGTGTCACCAGAAACTTCAGAGCTGAGAACAGAATCAGAATTTAGGTCACAATAAAACCCCCCAAATTAGAAGACTAATTAAAGTTTGATTTTGAAAATGCAGGAAGCCTTTTGGGAGGTTAAACAGGAAAAATTACAAGTTCAAGCCCAGCAACTTAGCAACTTAGTGAGATTCCTGTCTCAAAAAAAAAAAAAAAAAAAAAAAAAAAAAAAGGAAGGGGCTGGGGAGAATAAGGGGCTAGAAGTGTAGCTCAGTGTGTAGGCCTTGGGTTCAATTTCTAGTATTGGAAGGAAAAAATCAAGTAGTATTACACCAGGTAAGAAAAACATACAAACAAACACAAAATAGATAAGAGCCAGAGAAGCGAATAACAGTTACTTAGAAGAGCCTTAGTGTCCTCATGAGTCATGAGCTGGTGGTGGGACAGCAGCTTTGTTTGTGCTTGATGAACACACAGTCACGGTACTGTATAAACAGATGTGAGGCCACAGGAGCAACCATGCCCTTGCACTTAGCGTGGGTCAGTCTCAGCAAGAATCCAGGCCCAGGATCCATGGTTGAGGAGGGTGGGGGCCTCAGGGAAGCTCTGTAGAAAACCACAGAGATGATTAAAGGGCTAGAGTGCCAGCCCTGTGTGGAAAAGCTAAGGCTGGACTGTGGCCTGGCTGTTCTAAAGCTTTATGGGTCTCTCTCTCCTGGGCTCCCTGCATTCTCTCATTCTCATTCTCATTCTCTCATTCTCTCTGTCTCTCTCTCTCTCTATCTATCTATCTCTATCTCTATCACTCTCTCTCCTTACACACACACACATACACACAATTCTGGAGCAGAATATGTCATCTTATCCAAGTCCATAAGGCCATGGAGTCATCACGCTGTCTGAAGCAATGGCTCTAGTTGCATAATTATTTGATGTACCTTTGGATTTATGAGACCAGAATTATTCAACTGAAAAAAAGTAAGTCAAGGATGATTAAAGAGAATTTCACAAGTACAAAGACCTCCCTAAAGTGCTCTTGTCTTGTTTTCCAGCTCCAGCCAAAAACAATGAGTGAAATAAAAACAGGGTGGAGCCAGGTATGGTGTCCCAGGCTTGTGATCCCCATGCTGTAGGAGGCTGAGGCAGGAGGATGGTGAGCTCAAGGCCAGCCTAGGTAACTTAGTGATGTAAGCAGAGTCTGTCTCAAAAAAAAAAAAAGGGGGGGGGGGGGGGGGGGGGGGGGGGGGGGGGGCTGGGATGTAGCTCAGTATGAAGGTCCTGGTTTCAATTCCCCAGTAATGCAAAAATAAAAGTAAGAGCAGTGGGACTTGAGAAAGGGCCTTGAGACAAGGCCCAAGGGATTTAGACCAAATGTGAAAATGAGAGACGGCAGAGGCTTTGCTGAAATAGATTAGCAAAAGTGATTAAGGACTTGTCTCCCAGGAAGACTTTCAAAAGCAGATTAGGCTTTATCTCTCCCAAAGTGGCTTGTAGCCTTAATCCCAGAATATTAAAACATCTGGATGGACAATGGAAATGCCATCAGGCCCTGCACTGCAGGACACCAAGCCAATAGGTGTAGTTTTTACCTTGGCATACGATATGAGTTTGTTCATTAAAAGCTATATGCGGGTTGAGATTTTAAAATCTATTGCTTTTCACCAGAACCGTGAGCCAAAATTACAGTTATATGGTCTCACAACATTTAGTTAATATTTTACGAACTCTGGGGCTGGGGGCATGCCCAGTGGTTAGAGCATCTGCCTAGCAAGCACAAGACCCTGGATTCGATTGCCCAGCACCACATAAACTGGGCGTGGTGGCGCACGCCTGTAATCCCAGCACTCAGGAGGCTGAGGCGGGAAGTATACCATGTGTCAGAGGCTAGCCTGACCTACATTGTAAGTGCAGGACCAGCCTGGACTACAGAGCAAGATCCTGTCTCAAAAAAATTTTTTTTTTATTTTGCAATCTCAACATTTTGCTAGGCATAATAAAATATAATATAAAGATACCCAAGAAGGCAGGGCTGGTGGCAAATGCTCGTGTGGGGCAGGAAGATCACAAGTTCAAGTCCAGCCTGGGCAGTTTAGTGACATAGCATGATCTTGTCTCAAAATAAAAAGTAAAAACATAAAAGCTAGGAATGTAGCTCAGTGTGAAGGCCCTAAATTCCATCCCCAGAAATGAAAAAAAAAAAAAAGAAGAAGAAGATACCCAAGAGAAGGGCAAATGATTTGTATAAATGAAATGCTTACAATGCAAAATAAAAATGAGAAAGTTATTAGCTAACCTTTAATGAGTTCATTTACATGAATCTGGGATCCCACTTTTTTAACATATCTGTTATGATAAATGGATGGATATGTTAACTTCCTTTTTATTTGGAGCTGATGAATTTTTTAATCTTTCTGCTCTTGAATAAAGTAGAGCAAATTCCAAAAATAAACAGATGGATGACTTAATTAACTCTAAGTCAACTACCCCAGCTATCTGTTTCAGGTTAAATAGAATACTGTTCTGCCAAAGTTGCTGGAAGAGAGACCCATCTACGTGGAAACACATCGCAGTGTAGGGGATTTTCCATGCTGGGCTTGAGCACAGACAGACCTAGGACGATTCTTTCAAGGGTACCAGGACAAAAGTAACCAAAGAGTCTAAGTTATATAAGAAGGAGTCAACACATACAAAAATAGATTAAGTTTTCCTGCAAACATAGCCTTTCTGGTTGGTTAAGTTCACAAAAAATATCAACATTTGACAAATGTAGTAGACCTTATAGGCAGTGCTCAGTGTTTTCCAAGACACATTCACCTTACCAAGAGAAACCCATGCTGAGACCAGCGGCACTGGCCTGTAATCCCAAGCACTCAGTAGACTGAGGGAAAAGGGTTGTTGTGAGTTTGAAGCCCGGACTACAGGGTGAGACCTTGTCTCAGGAAGAAGAAAGAAAGGAAGGAAGGAAGGAAGGAAGGAAGGAAGGAAGGAAGGAAGGAAGGAAGGAAAGAGCTGAGTTTGATGGCCTCTAATCCCAGAACACCTGAGACAACACTCTGTCCCAAAATCAGAAATAAAAAATGGGCTGAAGGATGTAGTTCATTATAAAGGCCCTCGGATCAGTTCGACCCCTAGTACAAAAAAAAAAGTCAGTTGTAACTACACCACCAACACACTACCAGTGATAATGCATAACATAACGGACAGCACGTAGGACTTTTCCTATATATCATGCCCTGATCCAAGGGTTTTATACATATATTGAACTCTTAAAACACTCCCTCGCAACACTTACCACTATGATTATCATTGTTTCTGTTTTCAAATTCCGTCAAGAAGCAGAAGCAGGATTGTTGCTTGTCCGGCAAGTTCAAGGACCCAGCTTTGGTACGCATCAGCTTCCAAGTCAGGCGTGGTGGCACTCACCTGTAGTCCCAGCACTCGCCAGGCCAGGGTACTTGCTTTAGGCAGCACAGGTGGGGGGCCCAGCACCCCTTCCCCAGGGTCCTCCTCTCAGCACCATGGCCTCTGGGTGGGTCTGAATACTGGTGACACAGGTGTGCCCACAACCCAGGAAACCCAGCTATGCCCAGAGCCAGGTCCTGGCCTCAGAGACAATGGGCGCTGGCCTTGCTAAGTCCCCGTGGTGGAGAACACAACCCACAAGTGAACAGCTGCGGGTGTGGCCACTAGATGTCTCTAGGAGCCTTTTTTATGTTGTCTTCAGTCTGCTTTCTTTCTTTCCTTCTTTTTTGTTTTCTCTTTGCACGGGGGATTAAACCCAGAGCGTCCTACTGAGCCACATCTCCAGCCCACATTTCAGTCTTTGATTTTGAAACACGGTCTCGCTAAGTCGTGCCATTGCCCGGGCTGGGCTCGAGCATGCAGTCCTCCTGCCTCAGTCTCCCAGAATGCTGCGGTTCCAGGTCTGCACCACCAGACCTGACTACAGCAGGTGTCAGCTTTCAAAACTGAATTGAGCGGGGAAAGAATCAGCACGTGGGGACTGTGTCAGGCCCAGTGTGAAACGGTTAATTCTCCGACCAGGTGCTGGTACTCTTTCTCTAGAAAGTGAAGGTGATTCTTAAGCCCATCCGTTACTAAACACACCTGTTGGTCTCCTAGGCATGCACACAGCCTTCCTCATAGATGGCTTTTGTTTTTGTTTTCGTTTTTGGCACTTGGGATTGAACACACACCAAGCTACAACTCCAAGCTCCACACTCCTTTTGTGAGACACTCTTTTAAGTCTCAATTTTTTTCAACAAGAGCTCCATCTGAGTATTGCTGTTATTCATTCATTTATTTGTTGACATTGGGGACTGAGCCCAGAGCCTTCACACTGAGCTACATCCCTGGCTCTTTTTTTTTTTTTTAACAAGGTCTTCCTCTGTAGGTTGATCATAAACTCACTGTGTATCCAGGCTGGCCTTGAACACCAGAATCCTGCCTCAGCCTCCCGAGTGCTAGGATTACAGGCATATGTCACCACACCCAATTTATGTGCCACCGGGAAATTGAAGCCAGGGCCTTGCGCTTGCTTGGCAAACACTTTAACCGCTGTGCTATTCCTCCAGCCCTCATTTTTACTTCTAATTATGAGACAAGGTCTCACTAAGTTGCCCAGGCTGCGCTTGAATTCGGAGTGCTCGGCGGCCTCAGCCTCCTGAGTATTGTTTTCAAAGAGTCAGGCACCCCTTGCCAGCCACCAAGTGATCCCGTCCACCCCCGTGCTATTCCCCTGGGACCGTGTGACACTAACCCAGCCCTCCCTCCTTTGGCTTTCAGCCCGAGACAGTGAAGGCGCTGAGGAGGATGTAGCATTAACTCCCCATGGCACTCCTATTCAGCTGCAGGTAAACGTGCCCATCTCGTTCGCCCGGGAGGGACGCAGCCAGCACGCCTTTCTCTGGAGAGCCTTCAGCTCCACTTCCAAAGTCTTTACTGACCCATGATTGGAAAGGCAGGGTAGGATTACCCCCAAAGAAGCTGGGCCTGGTGACACAGGCCTGTCATCCCAGCACTCTGGGAGACTGAGGCAGGAGAATCACAAGTTTGATACCAGCCCGGACAACTTAGTAATTTGTGAGACCCTGTCTCAAAAGAAAACTAAGATGTGGGCTGGGGAAGTGACTCTGTGTGAGGGCCCTCAGCTAGATCCCGTACCACAGATACAGCCGCGTGTCCAGGAACTTTGGTGCAGGATGATGTCCCCGAAAGGAAAAAGGAACAACATCAGGGGTCTGTGTGAGGGTGAAGAGCAGAAGGATGGCCGAGTTTCTGGTTGGAGTCAGCCCAGGACCCTAAATAGAAGCAAGTGCCATTTCTGTGGGGTGTTTGTGTTTTGAGACAGGAGCTTCCTCTGACATTCAGGCTGGTCTTTAACTCACTGCCAAGCTAAGGCTGGCCTCAAACAATTGGCAATCCTCCTGCCTCAGCCTCCCCAGTGCTGGGCTTACAGGCGTGCGTTGCATGCGTGGTGCTGGGAGAATCTGACCTACAGCCTTGTGATTGCTGGGCAAGCACTCTACCTGTTAAGTTGTTCCTCCAGCACAGGGGTCTCCACTGAATGTCAGTTGCCTGTAGCCTTCCCATGAGTGTCCCCAAGTGCATTTTGAATCACTGTCTGGCTCAGAACTGGGCTTAGTTTGTCACCACTATCCAGATAGATGGACCAATTTTGATCCTTTGGGGAGAAAACAGCAACAACACTGCTAAGTAGATCAGCCGTAACTCACATGTACCAAGAAGACATCAAAGTCCAGGAGTCAAAAATGCCACAGTGAACTAGCCCAGTGCTGCAGGCATGTGATCCCAGCACTCTAGGAGGCTGAGACAGGAGGATCAGAAGTTCAAGCCTCGCCTGGGCAATTTAGCAACTTAGTAAGACCCTGTCTCAAAATTAAAAATAAAAAATAGGCTGGAGATATACCTCAGTGTGAAGGTCCTGGGTTTAATTTCCAGTACCACAAACATCACAGTGGGACACAATTCTTACAAATTCAAAATTCAGTGCTGGAGGAATAGTAAAGCGGTTAGAGCACTTGCCTAGCAAGTGCAAGGCCTGAGTTCAATTCCCCAGCACCACGTAAAGCAGGCATGGTGGCACATGCCTGTAATCCCAGCACTTCAGAGACTGAGGCGGGAGAATTGCTGTAAATTTAAGGCCAGCTTGGGCTTCCTAGTGAGTTCAGGACCAGCCTAGATTATAGAGCAAGACCTTGTCTCAAAAAAAAAAAAGAAACTAAAATTTAAGTATGAAAGACATCTTCAAACCCCTTGATCAATGAAAGTTATCAACCACTTAGCTAAACTAGTGCCCTAGGCTGTTATCTGAGACTTTGTCTGGTCCTCCAATGACCCAGGGACCAGGCTGTTTGCTGTAATTAACCCCCAGGAGGGCATTTACTCTATGAGAAAATCTCTATTATCCTGCTAAGAGGTTTTTGGATGAGTTTCAACATCCAGTAATCAGCTCTTCAGAGCTTTGCAGGAAGATTCTCATTAATGCTGATGCATGATACAATCAGAGTCCGTATTTGTTGGGGGGGTTTTTTCCCCTCTTTTTCATTAACAAAGAATTTAATGAGGCGGGCTAGGTGGCACAGGCATATAAAGCTCCGGGAGGCTGAGGCAGGAGGATTGCAAATTTGAGCCCAGCTTGGGCAATTTAGCAATTTAGTGAGACCCCTGTCTCAAAATCAAAACCAAAAAATGGGCTAAGGTTGTACTGGATCCCCAGTCCTGGTGCAGCCATAATCAGCCTCCTCTCGGTTGGCTCCCTGGTGATGATGGCGTGTCTCCCTTTGCAGACTGTTGAGACCACACAAGAGTATCTCATCCCCCGGGCCACAGCAACTCCCCAGCAAGATGCAGCAGGATTGTAACATCCACGGGCAGCGGAAATCGCAGAAACCCAGGAGAGCATCCTGACCAAGGTGGCCAGACCCAGCACCCACCGGGGAGCTCACGAGTCCCGCTACCCTCTTTCCTGGCCCTGTCTGTCTTTCCAGACCTGCCCCAGAGCACTGCCCTCCCAAGCACAATTACACTCTTGTAGGCCCCAACCTTCCCCGCGTGTCTGTGTCTTCATCCGTGTAACTCAACGATCTCTTTCCTACCGCAGCTGCAAGGAATTGCTGCCTCTTGTTGGTGGGTCAGAGATAACCGGCTTGGGAAAACTTAGGGTCATTCTCATAGGACAAAACACAGAAGCGGGTAGCAGCTTCCTACTGGATTACACCTCTAGGTAGTATTTTGTAGTCATGATGAAAACAAAAAGCAAAATTTACCACCTTAATCACTTTCAACTGTTCGGTTCAGTAGTATTAATTATATTGACTTTTTGTGGTACTGGGGATTGAGCTCAGGGCCTGTCTTCACACTGAGCTACATCCCCAGGAAAAAGAATTTTTTTTTTTTTTTTTTGAGACAGGCTGGTCCTGAACTCACTGTGGAGCCCAGACTTGCCCCAGATCATTTTTAATTTTGGTTTGGAGACAGATTCTTGTCAAATGATCAAGTTGATCAGACGGAGCTCAAATTTGTAATCTTCCTGCCTCAGCCTCCCAGAGTGCTGGGATTACAGGCCTACATCACTGGGCCTGGCTTTAAAACACTGCTGTTTTAAAGTCTCTAGAACTTTTTTTTTAGCAAAGTTGAAATTCTAGGCCCTTGAAAATGCTCCCCCATCCCCACATCTGGCCCCCAACTTTCTTTCTCAGTCACTTTAACTACTTTAGATGTGTCGCAGAATAGCATCATACAGTATCTGACTTTGGTGCCAAGTTCACTTAGCATAATGTGCACCAGTCCTTCTGTGGTTCACATGCCCCAGTCTCTCTTCCTTTTGGGGGGATAAATGTATGTATCAGCTTCTTTCTTCATCTGCCAGATATTCGAGTTGCTTCTGCCTCACAGCCTCTATAATTAATGGTGCCATGAACATGGGCACACAAATACTTCTTTGAAATCTGATTTCAGTTCTTTTGGATATATATATATATCCAAAAGTGGGATTGCTGGATCAGGTGATTGTATTTATAAATTGTCGAGGGCCCTCCAGAGCACACCCTGTGGCCACACGGTTGCCTGGTCTCAGCAGCCCCAGGCTCTGCATCCTTGCCAAGGCTGGTTACTTCCTCAGCGTTCCTGTTCATAGGCTTGTGGTGGCCAACCTAATGAGTGTGCCACAGTGAGTCATTTTTCATAAAGAATCTGGTAAGGATCTGGGTGTGGTGGCTTAGGGTTATAATCCTAACACTTTGGGAGGCTGGGGCAGGAGAATTCCAAGTTCCAGCTCAGTTTGGGTAACTTATCAAAAATAAAATGGACTAGGCATAACTCAGTGTAAAGTTCCTGAGTTTAAATTTTAGTACTGAAAGAAAAAAATGAAGGCTGGGGGGCATAGTTCAGTGGTTAGAGCACTTCCCTGGCCTGCATGAGGCTGTGGAGTGATTCCTCAGCACCATATAAAAATTAGCCAAGTGAGATGACACTCACCTGTCATCCCAGCACCCAGGAGGCTGAGGCAGGAGGATTGTTTAGAGTTGGAGGCCACCCTGGGCTACACGATGAGTTCAGGACCAGCCTGAACTATTGAATGAGTCCCCCTCTCTCGAGAAAGAAAGAAAAAGAAAAGAACAGAAACCAACCCCAAAAGGGCTGAGGTGGAACACTATATATTGATAGCCTGCGTGGGGCCCCAGGTTTGGTCTCCAGCACTGAGACTAAAAGAGCAAAAACAAAATGGAATGGATGGGCACATTTGTAGTGGTGCACATCACAATCACAGCACTCAGGAGGCTGAGGCAGGAGTATCGCCTGAAGTCCAAGGCCAGCCTAGGCCACACAGTGAGTTTAAGGCCAGCCAGGAGTAAGTACAAAGCATGACTCTATTTTTCTATAAAAGAGCAAAGACAGGTGTAGTGGTATGTGCCTGTAATCCCAGCACCTGGGAGGCGGAGGCAGGAGGATTACATGTGATTGAGGCCAGCCTGGGCTATAGAGTGACTTTAGGATGATCCTGGACTGTAGAGTGAGACCTTGTCTCAAAAAAAAAAAAATTTAGATCAGAATCTTCAGAGCCCCCACGGGGGCCATGTGCACAGCTCAGTCATCCCCCTGGGCTGCAGGCTGGCCGCTTCCTCCCGTGGGGTCACCACCGGTGCCAGCTCTTGGGGCAGTGACCTGCTTTGATGAACAGGTAGCAGGAGCAGAGGACCAGCCACTCCAGCTGATGCTCATAAAGGATGTTAAGAGGTGACCATAGAGGCCGAGTCACCTGTGTTAACATCGGTGACGAGCCGGGGCTCTGCCGGTGTGGCCTGCAGCCCTCACACAGCCCACGTCCTCCCCAGGGTTATCTGTCCTTAACACCCATCTGCCATGCATCATGGGCATCGCAGACACATAGTTTCCTTGTGGTTTTATTTATATTACCCAAACAAAAAAAATCATAGAAACTTTTCACTCTAGAATACCCGCGTGGCGTAACACAGGCAACTCCCTAGGCTGCTCAGAGCAGGTCTAATAAAATACCTGCCCAGGTGCAGTGAGCATTTCTTTGACCTTTGTGGGGTTTTTTCTCTGATTCAAAGGACATCAAAGATTTATTTCCCTCCCCGTTGAATTCCACACACCCCTCATAAATTTTAGGGTTTTCCATGTATGCTAATTTTCACCTATGCTTGAGCCAAGCTGAAGGTTTTTCATTCTCTCTATTCTTTCTTCTTTCTTTCTTTCTTTCTTTCTTTTTTTTTTTGAGACAGGGTCTCACTCTGTGGTCCAGGCTGGTCCTGAACTCACTTCAGAGTCCAAGCTGGCCTCACGGCAATCCTCCTGTCCCAGCCTCCTGAACGCTGAAATTACAGGCATGCGCCACCACGCTCAGCTTATGTGGTGCTGGGGAATCGAACTAGGGTAGCCCCCCTTTCTTCTTTCTTTGGTTAAATGCTCCTTTTTCCTAGAGTTACATCTATATCATATCTGACAAATTTGTGGCTTGTTTTTTTTCATATTTCTATAATCAACTCAAAAAATCTACCTTTCACCAGACATGGTGCTGCATACCTGTAATCCTTGCACTCTGGGAGGCTGAGGCAGGAGAATCACAAGTTCAAGCCCTTGTTGGCAATCTAGTGACTTAGCGAGATCCTGTCTCAAAATTTAAAAAGTAAAAGACTAGGAATGAATCTCAGTACAAAGACCCTGGGTTCAATCCCCAGTGCTAGAAAAAAAAATGATATTTTTCTACAGCCTTTCACTGATGATATTGACAGTTGGCATGTCTAATCTGTGGCTCGTAGGTGTGTCACTCCTAAGTTTAAAAAAAAACACTTTTAAGTCAGGCATGGTGGCACACACCTGTGATCCAGGTTCTCTGGGAGACTGAGGCAAGATAGCAATTTGGAACCCAGGCTAGGGAACTTAGCAAGACCGTCTCTCAAATAATAAAAAACAGCTGGTGCTGTAGCTCCTGAGAAGGCACTGGGCCAGGTCCCACACATACACGTGAGTGTGAGGTTTTGCTGCCTGTACGCTGACTGCATTCTATATGCATGCAGCCCGAGACAAGTTACCTTCCTTTAGTGTGGCCAGTGCAAGCCAGGTGTGTGCAGCCTACAGCCTGATGGGAGAGAGGCAGGTTCCCACATGCCAAAGCCCTCTTACATCCTAGCAGAAAGAGGTCAATAAGAGAGTAGGCATGTCTGATCTGTGGCCCGTAGGTCGGCCACTGCTCAATTATAATTTTCCACAGGATAAAACGAGTCATTACTTTAAAACACAATGAAGACCAACCAGAAAGTCTTTTGGTTTGTTGTTATGGTGCTGGGGATTGAGCCCAGGGCTTTCACTGTGAGCGACATCTGTGTTTTGTTTTGTCAGTGTGGATACGTGGAGGAGGGATACTGGGACTGAACTCAGGGCCTTTGCACTGAACTTCATCCCCAGCCTTTTTTTTCTGTTTGCTAAATTGCCCAGGCTGATGTAAAACCTGTGATCCTCCTGCCTCAGCCTCCCAGAGCACTGGGATTACAGATGTGCTGCCGCCGCCTGGGGAGCACTCAGTTCCTGTTGGGAAGTGACGACACGTGTCCCACGGGAGCTGGGACCCCAGCAAACCTGCCAACCCCGGCCTCAACAGAGGGAGCGGACTAGGAGGGAAGGGCCCACCGCCATCAACCCGCTCTCAGCTGTCACAAGAAGTCTAGACACGCAGGGAGGAGACGTAGAATGCGTGGGGAGGGCAGGCAGCGCCAGGCTCTCCTGCCGCCTCTCCAGGACCGGGCTGCGCTCTTTGTTCCGCACTTTGCCTGCGCCAGACCTGGCGTTCTCACCCCGTAAGCCCAGTTAACGATACTGACCGCAGCATGGGAAGCCAGCGTGTGCGAAGGTGCCAGATTCCCGTGCAAATAGGCTGGGAACACCTGTGAGTGTTTCACAAAAACCAGGCAAAGCAGGTGAAGAACAAACAGCTCCAAGTTCATTATTTATTTATTTATGATGACAGGGTCTCACTCTGCAGTCCAGGCTGGTCCTAAACTCACTACGGAGCCCAGGCTGGCCGTGAACTCGCGGAAATCTTCCTGCCACAGCCTTGGTGTGCACCACACAGCCAGCATTTTGATGTGGTGGTGGGGAATCAAATTCAGGGACTTCAGCTTGCTAGACAAGTGCTTTAACTTCTGTGCCGCTCTTCCTCCAGCCCCAACTCGCGTGTGGGCGTGTGTGGGCGTGTGTGTGTCGGGGGAGAGGAGGGGGGGTGGTACTGGACCCCAGCTCACCACTCTGAGCAGCGTCACTAGCTGTGTTTTAATTTTTGAGAGAGGGTCTCAAAGTTGCCCAGCCTGGGGCTCAAACTTGCGATCCCCCTGCCTCAGCCTCCCAGAGTGCCGGGATGACAGGCCTGCGCCGCCAGAACCAGCAAACCCTGTACTACGGGACGCGGTCGCCTCCACCGTGCTGAGGATCCTTCCTGCCGGCCCTTCCCCGGAACAGAACGCCGCTTTCCAGGCCGCGGCCCGCTCCGGAGGGCTCAAGGCCAGGCCTCTACCGCCATCCAGTGGCGCTTCGCGGCGTGGCGGCTCGGGCTGCCTGCGCCTAACAGCGGCCAGGCGGGGTGCGGTTCTCACCGGGCGGGGAGAGGTGTCAGAAAGGCCGGGCGCTGTATCTCATTGTCACTTATTGAGCTCGAAGGAGATGGCACTCCGGTCCCAGGCCAAGGGCCGTCCCGGATGGCTCTTCACATTCTGCTTCGAGGCAGAGGCGGGGCCTTGAAATCCCCTCTCCTTCCGCAGAGTCCTGGGGTCAGCACCCCTGTCTTAGACAAAACAAAAAGAAGGCCCTGCCGCGTGGTAGTGCAGGCCTGCAGTCCGGAGGCTGAGGCAGGAGGATCACAAGTTTATAGCACAGCGTGGGCAACTTAGGCTGGGTATTAAAATCAAAATTAAAAAGGGCTAGTGGTGGCAACAGAGCCCAGCGTAAAAGCCCTGGGCTCGGGAGCAGCACCAATTAAAAAAAAAAAAAAAAACCAAGTAGAGTCACAGAGCAGAGGACCCCGGCCTCTCAGAGGAGCCTGCTGTGCCCACCTCCAAGTCGGGCGCCCGCCGCTCGCCCTGCTGCTGCTCCCCTCGAAAGTGCCGCCCGGCTGGGGCTGGAGCTGCGTGGCAGAGCGCTTGCCCGGCACGCAGCGTCCCTGGCTCCGATCTCCGGGACCGGAGGGAAAACGGGGAAGAAAGGGGGGGAGGAGGGAGGAGGCAAAGGACGGCCACCACTTCTTTATTGCGTATCCGGATGAATAACTTTCCACACGACGGACGTTCCCCCACCAGTAGAGAAGAGCCCACTCCCGGGACCCGGGAGGGGACGCCGAGCGAACCTGCGCGAGCAGGCTGAGGGGAAGGGCAGAGGGAGACCACGCGGGAACTGTACCAGCAGGTACAGTGGACAGGTCTCCGGGCCAGAGCAGCTGGGCCATCCACGCAGGTGGGGCCTGGAGGAGCGCCTGGCAAAGCGGGCAGGTGGCAGCGGGTAGCAAAGCCGGGGACTGAACAGGAGGTGCACCCGTGACCTGCTGTGGGGAGCTGCAAAGGCCCTGTGCAGGGCAGGGCCACAGACAGGAGTCACCGCAGGGTGACCTTTAGCCTTCCTTGGGTAGGAGGCTGGGGAGCGGAGCTGAGATTTAACCCAATGGGCCAAAACCCAGGTTGGCCGGTTTTGCTGGAATGTGCGGTCCTGCTCCAAACCGAGCAATTCCCACAAAACCTGTCGTGGGTGAGGTGAGTGGCCTCCCACGACCACGCAAGTCAGCCCGTGTTCAGATGACAAGCCCTCGGCTACCAGGCTCCAACAGGGAGAGGCTGGCTCTGAGTTGCCTGAGACTCTCTTACTTCAAATCATGTCCTAGCACAGGGTGTCGTATGTCTGCAACTGCTCATAATAAATAAATGTTCCACTGGGCCTGGTGGCACAGGCCCGTCATCTCAGCACTCTGGAAGCTGAGGCAGGAGGATTCTAAGTCTGAGCCCAGCCTGGACACCTTAACAAGACCCTGTCTCCAAATATAATTTCAAAAAAGGTAAGTGGGGTTTGGCTCAGGGCAAAGGCTCTGAGTTCAAGCCCCAGCAGCCAAAAAAAAAAAAAAAAAAAAAAGTCTTAAGTACAGGACAATGAAAGAAAACGTATGTCGCAAAGAACTGGACTCTTCCTGGGCGGTGTCAGCGGTGGTCCAGGCTGGGCAGGGCAAACCCTCCTGTCACGTGCCGTGTAAGTCGCTGAGAAGCTTCCAGTTTCGCCCTATCACGCTGGACTTCCGGCTGCGGCTCCTGCCCGCCGTGGGCGCGCTGGGCTTCAGAGCAGAGTTAACTAGCTGCCTTCTTTCCTCCCCTCGTAGTCGTTGTAAGGGCTGGACGGAGCGTGGGCACGAGGGATGGAGAAGTCCTTCTTAGGGGTCCGATTCTGGAAGGAAGCAACCGTCTCAGGAGGCAGGCCCTCTCCCTTTCCCGGGCCCTCCCTGAGGCCAGCACCTGCCGTCACCCCACAGGAAAGAAGCTCCCATACATACATACGTGTGTGTGTGTGTGTGTGTGTGTGTGTATGTATATGTGTGTGTGTGTATATATATATTTTTTTTTCTTGTGATGCTGGGGGCTGAGCCTAAGGCCTTCACCCGGAGCTCCAGCTGCAGCCCATATTTATTTTTGTTTTGAGACCGGATCTGACAAATCTGCCCAGGCTGGGTTCCAGCCTTGGTCAGAGAGCTGGGATCCCATGTCCTCCTTTCAAGGTGGTCACCTAGGAGCCATGAGAGTGGCGACAGCTGTTGCCAAAGGATAATTGGGGCAGGGCTGAGATGCTACTGGCAGCGGGAGAAAGGTCACCCACCTGCATCTGGAAATGGGTGGAATAGGGAGCATACGGCACATGCCCCGTATCTTCAAGACCTGAAAGACAGGGAGCAGAGAAGGCAGAGCATCAGGGTGTGCCCCCCGCCCCCGCTCCCGGGCTCACCTCAGTACTCGGGGTATATAGGTGACACCTTCTAGCCTTGTTTTCTTTTCTTTTTACTGTGGTACTGGGGATAAAGCCCATGGCTTGCCTTGGGTGGGCTGAGCTACAACTTGTGATCCTTGTGCCTCAGCCTCCCAGAATGCCGGGATTGTAGGCCTGTTCCACAGGCCCATCCAGCTTGTCCTTTGGTCTCTCTGGTAGACTTCAGGTTCCTTGCAGAAAGAGACTATCTGCCTTTAAACTGAGAATCCAGGCACCAACCAGGCACGACACGGGTGGAATGAATGACGACTGAGCAGTCTGGGATCATGTGTGACGCCTCTCTCCAAATCTCAGGCCGGGGGCCCTGCTGTACCCCAGACCATTTCAGAAGCCCGTGTGGAGCCAGGTGTGGTGGCCCAGGCCTGGCATCCCAGCACTCTGGGAGGCTGAGGCAGGTGGGCTGCAAGGTCCAGCCCAGCCTGGACAAGTTAGAGAGACCCTATTTCAGAATGAAAACAAATAAGAAAGGGCCAGAGCTGTAGCGCAAAGCCTTAGGTCAGTCCCCAGTACTGGGGCCACGGGGAGAAGAACATTGCAAAAGCAAATTTTAAAGTCTTTTGATAAAGGCCTCAGCAGAGGTGGACCAACAGCAAATCCTGCTGGGGATTCGCCCACTTCCTCGGCTGCCGGCCAAAGAGAACGTGGGGCAGGGTATTTATGAGCACTTGGTTTCTATGTATTTGGGGGAAATTAGAGGAAATGGGAGAGTTTTAAACTTGGAAACAGAAGAATAAACACATGCCGTCATAATTTACGCAATTTAAAGCAATTCATAGTCAGGCGTGGTGGCAAATGCCTGTAATTCCAGCACTCTGGGAGGCTGAGGCAGGAGGATCCTAAGTTCAAGTCCAGCAGGTTGCCTCAAAATAAAATAGGGCCGGGCATGTAGTTCAGTGTGAAAGCCTTGGGTTCAGTCTCCAGAACTGGAAATAAGTAAAAGAAAGAGGAAGGAATGAAAGGAAGGAAGGAAGAAGGAAGAATGAAAGTTTATTTCCCACCAAATTTCCTGCCCAAAACACTCAGTAAGTACTTTTCTCTATGTGCAGCACAGCGCCAGTGAACATAGGTTTCTCCCTGCTGACCATGGATGAGGCAGGCTGCAGCTAGAGCCTGTCAAGCACCTGCAGCCGCGGGGAGAGCGACTCCCGAGGCGGCCAAGGAAGGCTGGGCTCCGCAGAAGCAGGAACAAGGGCACATGAGGCAGAGAGAGCCACACCCTGAGCCCAGCAGAGGTGGCGCCACCGCAGCTGTGCCTGCACGCTGGCTCCGGGGGTGTCGACATCACCGTGGGTCCCATGCCGTGCAGGGCCGTGTGAGCAGCACCATGCGCTGGCCAGAGAAGCACCGTAGGGACAGGAAGCCAACAGAGGCCCATACAATGAAAGGCAGGAAGAGGGAGTCAGGTGTGGCATGGTGGCATACGCCTGTAATCCCAGCACTCGAGCAGCTGAGGCAGGAGGATGTCAAGCTCGAGGCCAACCTTGGCCAGGTACTAAGACTGTCTCAAAAAGAAAAAAGAAAGAAAGAAAGAAAGAAAGAAAGAAAGAAGAGGAAAGGAAAGGAAAGGAAAGGAAAAAGAGGAGAAAGAATCAGTAAGGACTGACAACAGAGTCAGGACCGCGGTGCCAGGGAGAAGCTCTGGAATGCACGGAGGGGTAGGGAGCAGGCGCTCTCTTCCCTTCCCCACACCCAGACCACAGCCACCCCAAGAAGCTGTGGGGGCGGAGGGGAGGGGTGGTCCCTGAGCCCCCAGCTCACCTCCCCAGCCCCAGAGATGGAGCCCGACCCGGGCCTTCCCCCCAAGCTCATCCCTGGCTGCCCTACTGCTGTTTCCTTACTTTGAGACAGACTCGCTATTTGCTAAGTGGCACAGGCTGGGATCAAACTTGTGATCCTCCTGCCTCAGCCTGCAGAGTGCTGGAGCACACCCAGCTAGTCTCAGATTTTTGCCTCAGCCTCCCAAGAGCTGGAACAACAGGCACGTGCCACCATGTCCAGCCTATGTGGTGATGGGGGAATAGAACCCAGGGCACATGCTCTAACCACTGTACTATCAGTCCAGCTCCTAGCCCCACCTCAACTTTAAGAGCAAAGAAAAAGACTTAATTTAGCTGGAGCCGAGAACTTGGCCTTGGGGTTTCCTCCCTCCCGGCCAGAAGGGATCCCTCTGCGCACCCCCATGGGGTCACCCCTAGATCAGTGCACTCTGTGCTGACCAGTGACCAGTTCCCCATGGGCAGGACCATTCCTAACTTAGCTCGGCCTCCTTCTCTCAGAAGGGCGTCCGTGGAGCACCCAGCCCCTCCGAGCTCCAGACTGAGCAAGATCTGAGGAAACATCCATGTGACACAGGCCTGCGTCCCTCCGGCGGCCTAGAAGCAGATCATGCAATGTGGCTGGCCCTGTGGAATCGACATCCTCAGTAACTTCAGCAAAACTACTGCTGGATTATGCAAAAAAGGTCTCTCTCCTTCCTACACTGTGATCGCAGCGGGACGCCACGGTGGGGTCCCTGCACTGTAGCCCACAGAGGCCTGTAGCCCACAGAGGCGCCACCTTCGCGGGGCGGGGAACACTCACGTAGCGTCCCAAGAGCACCACTGCCTGTGGAGCGCTGGTAACTCTCCCTTCCTTGGCCCCATCTTTTCCTTCTTTTTGTGGCATTGGTAGTTGAACTTGTACTGAGGTACAACCCCAGCTTTTTTTTTTTTTATGAATGACAGGGTCCTGCTAAATTGCTAAATTGTACAGACTGGGTGTATAGGTCAGTGGTTAAAGTGCTTGTCTAGCATGCACAAGCCCCTGGGTTCGATTCCGCAGCACCACATTAAAGATTAGCTATGTGTGGTGGTGCACGTGTATAATCCCAGCACCCCGGAAGCTAAGGCAGGAGGACTGCTTTGAGTTCACTGTCAGTCCGGGCCACATAATGAGTGCAGAACCAGCCTGGACTACAGAGGGAGACCCCTCTCAGAAGAATGAAATAAATTAAAAGTAGATGGTCCAGGCTGGCTCAAAATATGAGATGCTCCTCACCAGTGGGGGGACTGAGCCACCACACCCGCACCCGTCTTGTGTTGGTTCAGAAAGACTGACTCGGTGCTGTGTGGGAAGGATGAAACGAAGACCCCAGAGGGCGGCATCTGCTCCTACTGGCCCTAGCTGGCCAGGCCATGTTAAGCAAGGTAGGAAGGGGCGTTGGGAACTGATCTGTTCCATCAGGGCTTAATCTGGAAAAATCCTACAGGTTCCTCATAATCATAATATCCCAGGATTCCTCCCCAGCCCACCATCTTTTACTTTCCTTTTTTTCTCAATTCTAAGAATTGAACCCAGAGCCTTTGCACTGAGCTTCCTCTCCAGTCCATTTTGATTATGAAGCAGAGTCCAATTACATCCACAAATTGGCCATGCTGGGCTCAAATCCATGAGCTCCTTGCCTCAGCCTCCCACAGTGCTTGGATGACAGGCCTGTGCCTCCTTTCCCAACCCCCACCTTTCCACCAAGGGACCCCCAGTGGCACCTGCAGGACTCTCCTCCCGAGAGTAGGCCCTGTTCTCCACCCCGTAGTTCGGCTTCATGTGCTGGGGTTTGCAAAAGGCATCTTCCACCGGGTAGTCCAAGGGGCTCTGCTGCTCGGTGAGCAGCCGCAACTCAGGCAAGACGTAAAACAGCAGGAACACCCAGCCGTTGGCCACCAAGGCTGTGCTGAGGACTGTGTCATCCCACTGGGAGTCGAGTGAAGAGATCAAGAGCAGGACGATCCACACCACCCAGATGGCGAGGGAGAAGACCACGGTGAGGCAGATGTGGGTGCCGTGTCTCTTCCAGCCCTTGAAGGAGCCGCAGAAGATGGAGAAAGACACGAGCAGGGTCAGCACCATCAGGAAGAGGACGTAGATGAGCAGCATGACAAAGTCCTCGTTGCGACGAGAAACAGGCAGCTCGGAAAAGATGTTGACGTTGGTCCTGTTCATGGTGAGGACAAGGTACTCAACCGCGATGACAGCCTGCACCAGGCTGAAGCCCAGAGCCAGGCCAAGGATCACCAGCCAGCTCAGGGGCCTCCTCCCCCGGACCAGCTTTGCCAGGTGGAGGGCGTGAGCCAGCAGGCACGAGAAGCAGAGGGCGAAGAGGACGCCGAAAAGGAAGAAGCGGGTGGGCCCCGTGCCCCCGTCCAGCTTGATGATGAAGGCAAAAGTTAAGCCGAAGACCCCTAGCACCCCCAGCAGGAAGAGAAACTGGGTGGGGAGCACCTTGCGCCTGCTGTAGTCCTGCACCTTCCAGATGATGCCCAGCAAAACGATCAGGAGGCCCACTGAAATCACGGCCCCCACAGCGGCCAGTGTCTCCAGGACGATGCCCCAGCTTTCTTCCAGGTCACAAAGTCTGTAGTACCTGGAGGCCAGGTTGGAGCGGCAGCCGGAGGGCGCGTGGGTAGTCATTCTCAGCCTGCACAGAAGCAAAATTGTGGAGGGGTGGGTGAGTCCGCTTCCGTGTTTGTTTTTATTCTTTCCAGGGCCGAGGGTGGAACCCCGAGCCTTCTTCACACTCCACTCCCTCCCCAGGTTGTTTTTTGGTTTTCACTTTGAGACCCCGTCTTCTTAAATTGCTAGATTACCCAGCAGTTCTGCTGCGTCAGCCCCTCAGAGGACAGAGATAACAGGCCTGCGCACCCCTCAGAGCCCCGCTGGGACAGTCTCTGAAACTCAGATGCAGAGAGGCCCAGAGGCCCCAGCCTGGAATCCCAGTTCTCTGGGAGACTGAGCTAGGAGTATCTCAAGTTCAAGTCCAGCCTGGATCATTTAACAAAAATGTAGACACAGAAGACTAAAAAAGGAAGGGGGTAGTACTTTTAGGGTGTTTTCCCCTTAAACTTGCTACATTAGATAAAGATAGTGATTTTTCCCTACCTATTGTAGCAAATTCTAAAAGCTAATAAGGAGAAGAACCAATTTTGGGCTGGAGGAATAGCTCAGCAGTTAAAGCGCTTGCTTAGCAAGCTCAAGGCCCTGAGTTCAATTCCCCAGCACCACATAAACTGGGCTTGATGGTCCATGCCTGTAAATCCCAGCACACAAGAAGCTGAGGCTGGAGGACTGTTGTGATTTCAAGGCCAGCCTGGGCTACTTAGTAAGTTCTGGACTAACGTGGACTAGAGAGCAAGACCCTCTCTCAAAAAAAAAAAAAAAAGAAAGAAAGAAAGAAAGAAAGAAAAGAAAAAGAAGAACCAATCTCATCCCTCATACCTCCCTCCACCCAATTTAATCATGTTGACTTTTTCCCCAGCACTGGGGATTGAGCCCAGAGGCTTTGCACTGAGCTACATCCCTAGTGATTTTTATTTTTTATTTCAAGACAGGATCTCGTTAAGTCACAAAGTGTGTAGGTTGGGTTTAAATTTGTGATCTTTTCCCCTGGCTTCCCAGACTGCAGGATTACAGGCAAATGCCACTACCCTGCCCACCCTCGGGTTAACTGGACTAATCTTCAGGAGGAACCCTGTCCTCATGTGGTCTCACGTCTCCTCTGTCTCTGTGCCCTGAGGACTGCTCACCAGAGTGGCACCTCTTAGGAAAGATGGCCCTTTATTCTTGTCCTGTCACCTCCTTGGCCCCCTGCCAGCTTACACTTCTCTACCCCTGGAGGCACTGTAGATGGACAGGTAGCTCTCATTGTAATCACCTGATAATTACAGAGGACTTTGGACCTGATGACTCTAAACCTTTACAGAGACTGAAGAAGTATTTGGCTGAAAGTCAGGGCCAAGCCAGGCCTGGTGGCACAGGCCTGTGATCCCAGCACTCTGGGAGACTGAGGCAGGTGGGTCAGAAGCTCCACAATGACACCCCAGGTGTCCTAAGAGCAGAGGATACTGCTGTGTTGGTCTACCCCCTTGCAGAGAGGGAGGAGGCTTTAGAGAGGAGGAAAAGGAGTCAGAAAGATGGACAGAGAATGATGGAGGGGCCGCAGCACAGAGGAGTCCAAGTCTGTCCCTGGAATTCTGGTTTTGGCCACTGTGATCTGTAGACATGCCCCAAAACTAAACTCAGCTTTCTTGGAGACAAGAACAAGATGTGAGCAGAGCTAGCTAGGAACCCCAAGCGCTAAGTCCTCTTGAATGTGCCCTACGAGCCTTGTATGCACAACATCACTCTTACCCCTCAAGAGTGAGGAGACTGGACACAAAGAAATTAAATAATGTATCAAAATGACGTGGAGTTTTTATGTGCTTTTCATGTTTGCCTCAAACTCAAAATCCTCCTGTCTCAGCCTCCGGGTGCTGAGTTTACGGGCTTGCACCACGTACCCATCAATTGTGCTGTTTGAGTACAGGGTATTGAACATGGGGTCGTCAGACTGAGCTGCATCCCCAGCATTCTTCTTTGTCTGAGACAGAATTTCACTACAGGGATGCCTGCTCGGGTCGCCTCTTGGTTTCTAGGCCAAGAGTCAAGCTCACTAAAGTCACTAAGTGGCCCATGGCCCAGTGGAGGCTCGAACTTTTGATCCTCGTGCTTTGTAAAGAATACAAGCCATAAGTCCTCCAAGAATTTTTTTTTTTTTCCGGTCTGGACAGAATTGGAATCCTCTAAGTCCTTCTCATACACAGTCGTGCTTTTTACCTCAGTACAGAAATTATTCTCCTAAGCCAGAAAGACTCTTTCCTGTTCACAATCCATTCACCATATTTCTAAAAATGTTGGCCCAAAACTTAACCTTTGTCTTGAGGGTTTTTGTTTTTTGTTTGTTTTTGAGATAGGGTCACACTGTGTAGTCCAGGCTGGTCCTGAATTCACTATGGAGCCCAGGCTGACCTTGATCTCATTCATGGCAGTCCTGCCTCAGCCTCCTGCGTACCAGGATTACAGGCGTGCACCACCACACCTGGCTTATGTGGTGCTGGAGAATCAAACTCAGGAACTTAGCACTTGACTTAGCGTTTGCCAGGTACTTTAACTGCTGAGCTATTCCTCCAGCCCTATGTTGAGCTTTTTAAATTATCGATTTTAAACGAGCATACATCACCATGTCCAGCTCTTTGTATTTTATTTTGAGACTGACTTATACCCTCAGCCTTTTTATCTTGACACAGGATCTTGCTAGATTGTGTGGCTGACTCTGTGACTTAGTGGTATAGCAGCTGCCCATGTACCCAAAGTCCTGGGTTTGATCCCCAGCAGAAAGAAGAAATTATCAATTTGCTGGGTGTGGTGGCACACACCTGCAGGAGGCTGAGGCAGGAGGATGGCAAGTTCAAGGCCAGCCTGGGCAATCTAGCAAGACCCTGCATTAAAATAAAACGCAAAGGGTTGGACACGATGGTGCATGTCCATACCCCCAGCACTCTGGGAGGCTGAGGCAGGAGAACTGCAAGCCCAGCCCAACCTGGGCAACGTAGCAAGTCAGTAAGACCTGGTCTCAAAAAAGAAAAGTAGACAGGTCTGGGAAGACAGCTCAGTGTGAGTTCAATCTTCAGTAGTGAGAAAGAGAGAAAAAGAAAAGGAGAGACAGAAAGCTGCAAGTGAGGCTAGCTGGCCATGGGTTCAATCCTGAGTACTGAAAATATATATACACACATACCATTATTATGATTATTATGAATCCTATCTCATCTCATTGTGCTTGTAGGTCTCTTAACTTTTCCCTTCTTCTTGTTCTTTTTTTTTTTTTCTAAGATAGGATCACAAATTGTAGTCCAAGCTAGTCCTGAACTCACTGTGTAGTCCAGGCTGGCCTCAAACTCAGGGCAATCCTCCTGCCTCAGGATCCCGAGTACTGATGAGTGCTGCCAGTCCCAGCTAATTTTTATGTGGTGGCCGGAAAGTGACCCCAGGATGTTGTGGATGCTAGACAAGTACTCTGACCCCACTTCAGCCCTGTAGATCTCTTGATAACTTTATAGTTAAGTGCTTTTTGGCCCCCAAGATTTTCCATACAGGGCTGGGGCCATAGCTCAGTAATTGAAGTGTTTACCTAGCAAGGGCTAGGCCCTGGCTTCAATCCCCCAATACCACAGATACCGGGCATGGTGGTACACACCGGTAATCTCAATACTTAGGAGGCTGAGGATTGCCGTGAGTTTTAGGCCAGCCTGGGTTACACAGTATCTCAGGACCAGCCTGGATCACAGAGAGACCCTGTCTCAGAAAACAAACAAACCAAACAAAAAAAGATTTCCCACATATGCAGTACCTGCATTAGCCCCATCCTGACCAGCCTAGGGGAAAGGAAGGGAACAGGTGCTTTTTTCCCCCCAGAATCCTTCTTGCTATGTGCTTCTCACAGCAGTTGCTGAGAAAATATTTTGGGCCAAGACTGACTGCCGAATATTTACCCGAAGCAAGTTGTTGGCAAGTATGAGTAACAGGGAGGGAAAATTTTGAGGATAAATCTGAGCTCATGCTAAACCTCCTAGTTTTATCCTGGCTAACGCATTCTGAGGGAGGAGCCCTACAGATGCGCCTGGGGAAGGGTTTGGTATAAAGGGGACGTACATGTCCACAGGGCTATCGCTGCATCCCCAGTTCCGATGGCATGGAAGTGGTGGGCCATGCAGCACCCTATGAGTGGCATGTCCCCGGCATCACTGAGCTGAGCTGCTAGGTATTCACCGGGAGAGGATGAAGCCATCGGGGCAGATCAGAGCAAGTATGACCATCGCGTTCTTCCCCATCTCTGCTCTTCCAGCCAGATCCCTGGGATTCTTACAATCTTCCTCCCAGTCTAAACATAGTTCATAAATTTCAGATTCATGTGAGCAGAAAACAAAATACTGGAAATTAGCCTTTTAACATAAGAGTTTGAACGAAGCTTTGAAATGTTTCAGATGTCTGGGAAATGTTACTTCCAGCAAATAGGCCAATAAAGTGAAGTCATTTACTGATGTCATATCTCAGGCCTACCAAAAATCCCTTACCAAAATATTTATTTCAAAATACGAGGCCGGGGGAAAAATACTTCTGAGGCCAAAGCCAGGCCTGGTAGCACAGGCTTGTCATCAGGGTTGTCTAGATAACTGAAGCAGAATTGCAAACTCAAGCCCAGCCAGGCAATTTAACACCTTAGTAAGACCCTGTCTCAACTAAAAGTAGAAAAAGAGCCTGGGCTGCCACTGAGTACTCAATCCCTAAAACCAAAAAAAGAAAAAAAAATTAGGCTGGAACATCGACACTGGATCCAACAAGTCCAAAGTTAAACTGAGTGTCTTTCCTTATTACCGTCTGCTGCACTCTCTGAAAGATGTAAAAGACAACGTGACCTTGATGTGGGGGTCCACGCCTGCAATTCCAGCACTCTTGAGAGGCTGAGGCAGGAAGACCACAAGTTCAAGTCAAGTCTAGGTAACTTAGCAAGAACCTGTCTTAAAATTTAAAAAAAAAAAAAAGATTTTAAAAAGGACTGGGGGTATAATTCAGCAGAGGCCATGGTATCAAAATAATAATAAATTAAAAATAAAAATACATTGTATAATGGAGAAGAGCAGATTGTACTGTCTAAACCTAGATAACAACATGAAGCAATTACTACCACAAGGGCCGGAGTGTGTGCAATGCCCTGGGTTCTATCCCCCAGTACCATATAGAAATTAGCCAGATGTGGTGGCACATGCGTATAATCCCAGCCTTGGGAAACTGAGGCAGGAGGAGTGCTGTGAGTCCAAGGCTAGCTTAGGCTACAAGTTCGAGATCAGCCTTCACTACAGAGCAAGACCCTGCCTCAGAAAACCACCACTATTATCACAATAAATGTGAATGGTAGCTTTCATTTTGAAAAACCCAAATTAAACATTTATGAACTCACCTAAATCAAAGTAACTGAGGAAGATTGAAAGCAAAAAAGAAAATAAATGAAAATAAATGCGAAAGAGCAAATACTAGTATTCATTACTGTTTATTTATCAAGCAAGATGAGTCAGACGCCAAGTTAAATTGTTTGCTCGCCAGGCAATGTAGTGCATGCCTGTAATCCCAGCCCTGGGGAGGCTGGGACAAGAGGATTGCTGTGAGTTCGAGTCCAGCTTGGACTACATAGCTAGACCCTGTCTCTAAATAAATAAATAAATAAATTGTTTGCTCAAGGTAAAAGAATTAAGCAAGAATTGAGGTTTAAATGTCACACAAAGTTGTAGTCAGGGTTAAGAGAAAAAAAAAGGGTATTATGTGGACACCTCAGTGTAGGAAAACTCTGCACTGAAGATAAAATTGTCATTAATTTTCATGCACCAAATAATAAAATAATACAGTACCACAACACTTAAAAACTATTAGTATAGGAGTAGAAATCAAAAGAAATACCATCAGATGGGACACTTGTGTGGCAGTAGGGAACCCAGGATCTTCCCACTAAGCTATATCCAAGCCCATTCTTTGGATCTGATTTTCTGAGAGGGCCTCTCAGTCGCCCAGACTGGGCTTGAATTCTCAACCCTTCCTCAGCCGCCCAGCCACAGGAGCCACAGGCCCCACAGGCCAGGTGGCAGCTCTGCTTAGGCGCTCAGGCCTTTCTGCGCATTCAGCCCAGGGCACCCTCCTCCCCACCCGCCCCAGGTCCTCAGCAGAGCCACTTCTGTGGCCAGGTAGGACCTCTCCACCCCGTCGTCTGCACACAAACTGAGCATGGGCTGCCAGCCTCACCTCATCCCCCCCACCCCACCCCCACACACACTGGAGTGGGCAGCCCTGGGATCTGGAATGGCCGAAGAATTCCCCTTCAGCTGGGCGTGGAGGTGACCCTCAGTAATGCCAGCACTCGGGAGGCTGAGGCAGGAGGAGTGCTGTAAGCTCAAGGCCAGCCTGGGCTACATTTTTAGGGCCAGCTTGAACTACAGAGCAAGACCCTGCCTCAAAAATATATAAAAGGTAAAGACTTCCCCCTCAGAAATGACGCATGGCAAGGCGGGGGCAGATAATCCTTCCAACGGCTGTGGCATGGACCAAAGCCTCCGGGGACCCTCGCCTTGGAAGGTGTCCAGTCCCCTTTTGGTTTCTTTGTTTGTCTTTGTTTTTTCATTTTTAACTCATCTATATTTGTCACCTTTTAAACTAGAATGTACCAGGGCTAGGGCGTGGCACAGCAGTTAGCCAAGCAAACACAAGGCCCTGGGTTCATTTCCCCAGCACCACATAAACCGGGCGCGGAGGCACACACCGGTAATCCCAGCATTCGGGAAGCTGAGGCAGGAGGATTTACCAGGTGTTCAAGGCCGGCCTGAGCTCCGTAGTGAGTTCAGTTCCAGCCTGGTCTACAGGGCCAGACCCTGTCTCAATAAATAAATAAATAAATTCTAGGCGTGGTGGTATACGCCTATAATCCCACCACAATGAGCCCCTGTCTCAAAAGAAAAAAAAAAAAGGGGGGGTGATAGCTAGGAATGTAACTCAGTAAGAAGGCCCTGGATTCCGTCCCGTCCCGGGGGCAGGAGGGGAGGAGAGGACAGGGGAGGGGAGAGAGGGAGGGAGGGGCGGGCAAGAACTCTCTAACCGAGGAGGTCTTTCTGCACTGTGCCTTTACCCGGGAAGCCCAGAAAACTAATTCAGAGTTGAATTGAACAAGAGGAATCCCTTCCTTTCTCGGGACCTCTTTCCTTCCTTCCTTTCGCTCCTTCTTTCTCGCTCGTGGCTAGCCATATCCCCAGAATCTGTGGCTCCTCTCTCCCGCGGCTCCTACCGCGCCAAAGTCCGTCCCATCTGGTAAACTAATCCTGAGCCCCCCCGCGCTGAGGCCCAGCGACCCCCTTACCTTGTGGATCTGACCACTACTTCCTGCGCCACCCCGGGGCCCCTCGTCCTCTCGGTGCTGGAGAGTTCAGAGCCAAAAATCCCGCCCTCGTCGCGCGGGGCAGTTATAAAGGCTACTGTCGCGGAGGGAGGGAGGGACGAATTAGGGTGGCGAGCGCAGGGACAAGAGGCGGGGAGGGGACACGCCCATTCCATTTCCAGGGCCCTTAATGCTGTTAAGAAAATAAAGTTACCGTGCAGGGACTGAGCCTCTGGACGTCAGGGGTACAGTCACCTGGAAGGGGCAGGGTGGGGCCAGAGACGCCCAGGCTGCTCCCAGGACGTCGGTGGTGACCAGCCAGCCTGTCACCTCCCGAGGGAGCCACGCCCTCCTCCCCCTACACTCTTGGCCCTCAAAGGCAAGGAACCCGGCCCCCAGATCTTGGATCCCGGCAGCTCCTTTGTTGATTTCAAAGAGAAAAGCTGGCCTTCCTTCACTTAACGACCTAACCCTAACCCCGGAGCTCCGGAGGGAAACCAGGCTTCAGAAAGAGAAACCAGCCAGCCGTGTGGTACACCTGTAATCTCACAGCCTGGGTTGAGGCTGAGACAGGGGGATTGCAAATTCAAGTCACAGCATGGACAATGCAGCCACTTCACGAGATCCCGTCTCCAAATTAAAACTTTAAAAATTGAGGGCTGGAGGAATGGCTCAGCGGTTAAAGCGCTTGCCTAGCGCTAAGTACCCTGGTTCGATTCCCCAGCACCACATAAACTGGGTGTGGTGGCGCACGCTTGTAATCCCAGCACTCAGGAGGCTGAGTCAGGAGGATTGCCGTGAGTCCAAGACCAGCCTGAGCTCCGAAGTGAGTTCAGGACCAGCCTGGACCACAGAGTGAGACCCTGTCTCAAAAATAAATAAATAAATAAATAAATAAAACTTTAAAAATTACCTGGAGCTGGGCCCAGTGGCACAGGCCTTTGATTTCAGCACTGTGAGAGGCTGAGGAAGAAGGATCACAAAATCAAACCCAGATTGGGCAATTTAGCAATTTAGCAAAATCCAAAAAAACAACAACAACAAAAAAAAAGTCTGGAAATGTCATTCACTGCAAGGGTCCTGGGCTCAATCCTCTGTTGCCCAAAAGAAGAGAAAGGAAAAAAATAAAAAAAACTACCCCCTTCTCTGAGTTCCCAGGCCAAAGCCAGGTATCAGCTAAGAATTTCCCAGCCTGCTCCGGTGTTAGCTGAGCAAGGCCCCTGTCCCAGCCGAGAGATCATTATGCACCTGAACTCCTAACTATTAACACCGAGATCTTACCTGACTGCCTTGGAGCTGGACAATGCGGGCCGCCAGGGACGGGCGCCAGATAAAACCCAAGTAAAAGCATCTGCCGTGGAGTCTGCCCCTGCTGCCCGCCACCCACCCCCTCCGTTATCAAGCCTGCCCTCCGAGATTTGCTCATGCTTACCGGCAACGTTGGTGGGGCTGCTGCTCCAACCTGAGTCTGGGCTGGGCCAGGCTGCACCACTGCCCTGCCGTGAGGGGAGAAGGGGACCTCAGCTTTTACGTGGTGATCAGCTGTAGTCTACCGGGTGTAAATGAGTGGAGAAAGGCCTCCGGCTCCCCAGGTGTCTCTCTCTTCTCCCAGAGTCTAAAGCACTTCTACTGCATTTATCAATTTACGGTGCTGGAGAAGGCAGCCCGCGCCTTAGCACTGACCCACATCTCCAGGCCATTTTTTTTTTTTTTTTTTTGGTTTTGATTTTGAGACGTTTGAGTTAGGGTATCACTATTATTTCTGAGTTTTCCAGGCTGGGTTTGAACTTGAGATCCTCCTGCCTCTGCCTTCCAGTAGTGGGATTACGGGTTTATGTAGTGCACAAAGCTCTGGATTCAGTCTCCCAAAGGTGACCTTTGTGAGGTTTCTGTTTCATGCCTAAGAAGTCACAGCCAGAGCTGGAGGAAGGACACCGCCGTTAGAACATTTGCCTGGCTAGCACTAGGCCCTGAGCTCAGCTCCACATACACTAGCTGTGGTGGCACATGTCTACAATCCCAGCATTCAAGAAATCGAGGCAAGAGGATGGTTACTGTGAGTTCTAGGCCCAGCCTGGGCTAGGGAGTAAGAAGACCCTGTCTCAAAAAAAAAAAAAAAAAAGGAAAACCCCAGCCAGGCTGGCATGGTGGAGCATGCTGGTAATGCCAGCGCTCTGGTAGGCTGAGGCAGAGGGACCACCAATGGGAGCCCCACCTGAGCAATTTGATGACTTAGTAGGACTTCTTCATCTCAAAATGAATAAAATTTTTTAAAAGCTGCCTAGATGCTGAGGATGTAGCCCAAAGAAAACAACATAGATTCAATCCCAGTATAAACAGAGAGAGAGAGAGAGAGAGAGAGAGAGAGAGAGAGAGAGAGAGAGAGAGAGAGTGAACCGCAGCCAACGCCTTGGTGAGCATTTCCCTGCATGCTGTTCAGGACGTCCACCGGCCAGGACCCCCAGGGAGGTGCAGGGCCAGGGGCATTTCTGAGACGGAGGTGGGACAGGAAGCAGTAGCTGCTTCTTGTGTGTGTGCAGCTGAGTCAGGTCAGCTTTCTTATCTGTGAACGGAGGAAGCTAAGCTAGACCACCATCCTGCCAAAGGGCCGTGAAGAAAAGCCAAGCTCCAGCCACAACCGCGTTGTAGAGCGACCCATTTTCTAGCAGACACACTGGAAAAATAGCACCAGTAAACAAAAAGAAGCTGCACCTGGTGGCACACGTCCATAACCTCCGCAGTCTGGAAGGCTGAGGCAGGATCATAAGTTTGAGCCCAGCCTGGGCAACCTGGCAAATGAGCAATAACCTGTTTGAAAAAATCAAAAATGAAAAGGCTGGGAACGTAGCTGGGTGTGAAGGCCCTGAAGCCCTCCAGAACAGACGGGAGGAGGAGGAGGGAGCGCTGGTGAGGGGAGCTTTGTTTTTTGTTTTTTGATTGTGTGTGTGTGTGTGTGTGTGTGTGTGTGCACGCTAAATTGCTACAATGTCCAGACTGGGGTCAAATTTGCCATCTTCCTGCCCCACCTCCCAGAGTGCTGGGATTACAGATCTATACCACCACACCCAGTTTATTATAATTACGTGTTTTATTTAACCCGACAGATCCCAAACGCAATCATTCCAACGCGCAATCAGTATGTTTTAAAACTCTATTGAGCTGTTTCATATAATTGTGGCAAACTGCGTCCCCAGAATCACACCTAGGGCACATGTCAGCTCGGACCAGCCACAGGTCAAAGGCTCAGAAGCCATGTGTGGCTCGCGGCCACCCTTCCTTGAGGCTCTTCTAGGTCTGGCTCTTGAGGGTGTGAATCACCACTTTGGGGGCAAGGTTCGTGACGTCAGAGACGTCATGTCTGAGGCGGAAGCGAGAGCAGAGGGGGCATGGTGTGGAAGACTTCTTCTTTGTCCCCACACCTCCTCCCCAAGACTAGAAATACGGAAACTTAGCAAGCGTGCATCAGGCTCCCTGCTGTTCAATTCTGCCCAGTGGTGTCTGGCCAGCGGCTAGCGGGGCGGGGCGCGGGGGAGGGAGGGCTGTCTTCACTGGGCGGCTTCTCTTCGCCCTGGGCGGTCCCCAGGCGTCCACCTTTTCTCTCAGCACACTCTCCTACCCTCCTTCACACTGTCTCTTCTCTGTGCCTTTGTAAACCCACCAGCCCCACCCGAAGCCAGGCGTAGGAGCAGGCCAGCCATAGGCGGAGAGCTGGGTGCATACTTCCCTAAATTCTGAGCCCTAGGTACCTTGCTGGCCTCAGTGGAGAGGGCTTGGGTTTCATACTCAGTATTAAAAAAAATAAAAATCCTGGCCCAGTAGTGCAGGCCTGTAATCTCAGCACTTTGAGAGGCTGAGACAGGAGGATCATAAATTCAATCCCACCCTGCTAGACAATTTAGCAAGACCTTGTCTCAAAATTAAAAAAATAAAAAAGCGAGGACGAGGGCTGCTTATACTTCAGTTCAAATGTCCTGAATCCATCCCCAGGATTTTAAAAAAAAAAAGTGAGGAGGAGGTGCAGATGGTATTTTATTTGTTTATTTATTCATTTATTTATTTGGTAGTGGAGCCACAACCCAGGGCCTTCGATTGAACTACATCCCTAGTCCTTTTTTTTTAATTTGTTACTTGCAGCAAGGTCTCAATAAGTCACTAAACTATTCAACCTGGGCTCAAACTTGCAATCCTCCTACCTCTGCCTCCCAGAGTGCTGAGGTTACAGACACATGCCACCCCGGCTGCCTGGCCCAGATAAATCCTGTGGCAGAATTTTCACAAGGAAGCAACCTTGCTGACACCTGGTTGCAGAGTTCAGCCTCCAGAATGACGAAAGAGCAGGTTCCTGTGGCTTTTAAACCATTCGGGTTATCCTTCTGTGTTTGGTTACGGGGACAGCCCTACCACACCAACTTCCCTCTCAGTTGTGGGCCATGTTTACGTGTATACACACACAGGCAAGTTGTAGAAAGCACTAAAAAGCACCCATAGCCGGAGGTAGTGGTGCACACCTTTAATCTCAGCACTCTGAGAGGCTGAGGCAGGAAGACCACAGGTTCAAGCCCAGCATGATGATTTGGTAACTTGGGGAGACCCTGTCTCAAAAAAAAATTTTTTAAATTAAAGACTGGGAATATAACCCAGTTTGAGAGCTACCAATAAATAAACAAATAAATGTTTTGCTTAAAATGAATAAATAAAATGAACAACGCCCTCCTAGCCCAGCGGGAGTCTCAAGACTTCATCTAGGTTTCGGTCCCATGTCCCTCAGGCCAAAGGCAGACAAGAGGAGGGCGCTTATGGTAGCGATGACACTCTAAGCTCTGGAATGCAGTCTGCAGGGACTCAGCTGCACGGTCAGCCAGCGCACTGGCTGGCCACCAACTCTGCTTCTGTTATCCAAGCCTTTCCTTATCAGGCTATTTTAAAAATGCTCTGGTTACAGCCCAGACGTCCTTGCCTTTCCTGTGACTGGCTTTGGAAAACTCTGCCCACTTCCATAGTCTTAGTTCCCAGGAAATTTAGAAACCAGTCGCCCCAGGGCTGAGCTCAAGAACCCCATTCAGTAGCTGGGCTTGGTCACACAGGCCTATAATCCTGGTACTTTGGGAGGCTGAGGCAGGCAGACTGCAAGTATGAGCCTCACCTGAACAATTTAGGGAGATCTTATCTTAAAAACAGAACTAAAAAAAATTGCCCAGGAGTGTAGCTCAGCCTGACGGCGGAGGGCTTGGTCCCCAGTACCACAACAAGAGCAAAAATAATCCCATAACAGGCTCAGGCAGACCTGATGACGTGAAACACAGGACAGCCTCAGGAATCACCTCTTCTCAGTCTTCGGAACAAAATAAGGTGACTTGTGGATGTGCCGTAACTTCTCTGTCCCTCTCTCTGAAGGGGTGTTGGTGGCCACAGTGTCCTCAGGGCTGCTTCATGGGGTCATATTCTTGCTCAGGCCCCACAAACCAGTCATCTGTTCTCTGGTTCATGCTGCTCCAAAACCCTTTACCTAATCTGGAGGCCAAATATTGGAATGAATTTTTTTTTATGATCCCGGAAATTGAGCCCAGGGCCTTCACACTAAGCTACATCCCTAGCCTCAGCCCTTTTTGGATTGGTTATCGAGACAGGGTCCTGCTAATTCACCAGGTTGCCCACACAAGGGTGAGACTTGTGATTTCTGCCTCAGCTCCCAGAGTCCTGGGGTCATGCCACCACACCCAGCTACCTACTTTTTTTGAAAACCAGGCTTCCCATTTTGCCCCAGTGAGCTGAGAATGGTGGCAATGAAGGCTAAGGTAAGGAAAGTGAAGAAAATCTGGGCTTCCTCATAGAAATCAACAGAGTTGCTATTAAGATCTCCTGGCTAGTTGGAGATGCCCTTGGGGGCATTCCACCCAGCAGGCGAGGCTGGTGTGGCTCCTTCAGGAGAGGACAGTCAGCAGCAAGTGTCCCTGCCCCACTTCTCTTCCATATGCTGGCTCGTACAGGACACTCGGTGCACACCTGGGAGCCTCAGTCTGATGTGCCAGGTCATGCCATGGGGAGTCTCCCACCCACCACCCACTTATCCACTGTTATAGTTCATATCTGGAGGGTCCCCCAGAGCCTCACGTGTGGAGTACCTACAGAAGGAAAAAAAAAGGCAGAAATGGTAACATCCGCCTGTAATCCCAGCACGTGGGAGAGTAACACGAAGGTACTGCCAGCCCAGGCTACATAATGGGTTCAGGACCAGAGTGGACTACAGAGTGAGACCCTTTCTCAGAAAAAAAGAAAAGAGAAGATAAAAGAAAAGAAGAAAGATTTCAAGCATGTAGGCACACTCCTGTGATCCAAGCATTCTGGGAGGCTGAGGCAGGAGGATTACAGCTTTGGCCCCACCCTGGCAAAATTAGTGACTTGGAAAGACTCTGTCTCAAAATAAAAAAATAAATTTGAAAAAACCCTGAAAAGCATAGCTCAGTGTGAAGGCTCTGGGGCTGATCCCAACTACTACAAAGAAAAAGAGAGGGAAAGGGGGAAAGAGGGAGAGACAGAGTGAGAGAGCGGAGAGAGAATTCTTTCCTGAACGTAGGGGAAACGTTTGGTTTTCCAAAGCACTGTCCTGAGCTTTTATGCTTTGGTTTTGTTTAGTTCTTGTTTGTTTGTTTGTTCTATCCTGTTTTGCTTGAGACTGGGTCTTACTCTGTAGTCCAGGCAGGTCCTAAACTCTATGTAGCCCAGATTGGCCTCAAACACACGGCAATCCTCCTGCCTCGGCCTCTCCCACGTGCTGGGATTATCAACATGCACCACCACTCCTGGCTAATTTTATGTGGTGTGGGGAATTGAACCCAGGGCCTTGAGCATTCTAGGCTTTAACTACTGTGCTACCCTCTTAGTCTTTGTCCATTTTTTGAGACAGAGTCTTGCTTTGTAATCCAGGTTGGCCTCAAACTCACAATCTTCCACCCCTGCCTCTTGAGTGCTGGGAATTGCACCAGGCTTCTTAGGTATTTTTTTTTCCAATTACAGTATGTTCTCTAATACAGCCTTCATCATGATTTCCTGCATTTTTAGAAGTCAGAATGAGGCACCTGAGGGGAAGAGAGGTGAGAAACAAGCGCTGACTGAAGGCCTATGGGTGACAGCCCCCTTCACAGTGCAACGGTCTAAGACAATCTGCTTATGCATCCTCTCTACAGGTGTGTATAAAGCCTACTGCGAGCCTGACACGGGCAGTGCTTCAGATAATACTGAATCAGTGAATTAAAGAGCTGCTCCCGCCAGGTGTGGTGGCACATGCCTGTAATCCCGGCTATTCTGGAGGAGGCTGAGGCAGGAGGATCATAAGTTCAAGAAGCCAGCCCAAGCAACTTAGTAAGACCCTGTCTCAAAATCAAAAATCAAAAGAGAAGGGAGAATGGCTCAGTGGCTGAGCATTTGCCTGTCAGGTGCAAGGCCCAAGTTAAACCCCCAGCACTGCAAAAAAAAAAAAAAAAAAAGGTGAAGGGGGTTGTACCCAAACCAACAAATTTTGCGTCAAGTGCCTCAGTGACAGATTCCCATCTTGCCAATCTGTTCCTTTGGTAGCTGGGTCTATTCAGGGTAGTGCTGGAGACCCCCAAAAACAGGGCCAGAAAGGCTAGAGCTGGAGTCTCACGGCAGACAGGAGGAAAGGGGTCCTCAAGCCACCACATCCAAGTCTGGTTCTGTTCTCATCCCAGAAATGGCCTAATGGCCACAGGATAGTGCCTGATTAGCCAATATGGGGGGGTGGGGGGGGTGGGGGGGTACTGAAGACCAAAAGCCCAGAGCCTTCACCATTCCCAGCCCCTTCCCCTTTTTTGAGACAGAGTCTTGCTCTAGTCCAGGCTTATACTGAACTCACTATGTAGCCCAGGCTGGCCCTGAACTCACAGCAATCTTCCTGCCTCAGCCTCCCAAGTGCTGGGATTACAAGCATATACCACCATGCCTGGTTTCTGAGGTGAACCCAGGGCCTTGAGCTTGCTAGGCAAGCACTTTAACCACTTATCTATGCCTCCAGCCCCCAACCCACTTTTAGTTTTTGGTTTTGATTTTGAGACAGGGTCTCACTAAGTCACTAAGTTGCCCAGGCTAGGCTTGAACTTGGGATCCTACCACCTCTGCCTCCCAGAATGATGAGATTGCAGTGTCCAGCCTAACTGGCTGATTCTAAGAACAACAAGGACCAACCTGGAGCAAAACTTCAGTGCCGACTCAGAACTAATGCTCAGGGAACACCCCGGGCACCACCATCAGGGCACCTGCAGTTGGCAGTGCCTAGACTGCCCTGGCCTGCGGCAGACAGGCCGAGAACAAGGCTGCCATTGGGCTCTAGCTTACCTGCTAACCATTTCCTTCTTTCTCCCAGGCTCCCCAAACCACGATGCTAGAAATATCTTTTCAAGGAACTGATGGGTGTGGCCCTGGGTCAACATCTTACACAGAGGCGAGGACTTGGGGAGGGGATGTGGGCAAAACCTTGTGAACACCCAGCATTTCCTTGATGTCTCAGAACAAGGCACGTCCTAAATCCCCTGGGAAAGGACTCTGGGGCTGAGACCTCTGGGAACTGTATTTTCCCACTCCGACGGGTGGCTGTCTTCCCACAGAATAATAATGGTGTTGTGTGTGTGCGCACGTGTGTGTCTGTATACACAGGCACAGAGAGAATGCATCACAGTTTGCGAAAGATTGTTCGCCATTTTGTCTTGTGTAATTCTCATAGCAAAGCCGTATCAGCACATCTGCAAGCAGCGGAGGCCCTAATTGGACAGGCAGGAATTCCAATTTCAGTACATTCCTTTTCTCTCTCTCTCTCTCTCTCTCTCTCTCTCTCTCTCTCTCTCTCTCTCTCTCTCTGTCTCCCTCCATCCTTCCCCCTTTTAGCACTAGAAATTGAACCCAGGGCCTTTGCACCAAGCTACATGTCCAGCTCTTTCTAATTTTTGATTTTGAGACAGCGTCTCCCTAAGTCACTACATTGCTCAGGCTGGGCTCACAATTGTGATCATCCTGCCTCAGCCTCCCAGAGCGCTGCAATTACAGGCGTGCGCCAACATGTCTGGTTTGTAGTTCATTCTTTTGCCAGCTATGTGGCCTAAGACCAGCCATTTCACTTTCTTATCTGCAAATGGAAATAATAATGGCTGCTCGGCTTTTCAAGCAGAACAGGAATTACGTTTGGTGGGGGCTTACCGCAGAGCACACAGGCTCGAACCGGGCCGTGCTAGCCAGCACTTTCTGGTGGGAATAAGTCTAACGTGAGAGGCGAAGTTCAGAGGGACCAGTTGGCATGTCTTGGGTCCCGATTCTGGTGGACTGGGCGCCAGAACTGGAATGTAAGCCTCTAACTCCCTTTCCCGGACCCAGCCAGCCTAGTTCTCCATCAGCCTAGTTCCCACCTCACCATGGGCCTAAGGATGACATTCTAGGAAGCAAACTCTGACTCCTGTGTTTGTCTGTCTGTCCGTCTGTCTGTGGTTCTGAGGCTCAAGCCCAGGGCCTATTCACTGAGCTATATCCCCAGCCCATTTTTATTTATTTTTTATTTTTTTATTTTTTGAGACAGGGTCTCACTCTGTAGCCCAGGCTGTCCTGAACTCACTATGGAGCCCAGGCTGGCTTTGGACTCATGGCAATCCTCCTGTCTCAGCCTCCCGAGTGCTGGGATTACAGGTGTGCGCCACCACGTCCATCTTATGTGGTGCTGGGGAATTCAACTCGGGTACTTAACACTTGATATAGCACTCGCTAGGCAAGTGCTTTAACCTCTGAGCCATTCCTCCAGCCCCCTCCATTTTTATTTTTATTGATTTATTATTTTGAACTCCCACTGCAACGGATGGTTCTCTTCCCACAGAAGAATAATGGTGTTGTGTGTGCGCGTGTGTGCCTGTACACACAGGCACAGAGAGAATACTTGGTAGTGGGAGTTTGCACCCGGAGGCTTTGCAATGCTGAGCTCCTTCCCAGCCCTTGCTTTATTTTTGATTTTGAGACTGAGTCTTGCTAAATTATGAAGTTGCCCTGGCTAGGCTCAAACCTGCAATCCTCCTGCTTCGGCCTTCCAGAGTGCTGGGATTACAAACCCGCAGAGCCAAACACAGCTCCAGCCCGTTTTCATATTTTATTTTGAGACAGGGTCTCACTAAGTCATCAAATTGCCCACAATGGGCTGGAATTTGCAATCCTCCTGCCTCGGTCCCCCACACTTCTGAAAGTACAGGCCTGAACCACCATGCCTGGCAAAAGAAAAAAAAAAAGTATGTCTTCAGATGGTAAAATGTTCCCTCCCCCTCTCTAAAACACATCATAGAATTCTCATATGAAGGAATAGTTTCTTTTTAGCCAAGTTTAGTTTGTGCGTGTGTGTCTTTTATCTTTCTGTTTATAAATGAGGAAACTGAGACTTCAAGTAGTAAGTAGCTACTGAGTACCATGAGGTACCTACTGGGTATGTGGCAAGTACTTATAATCCCAGCATTCTGAGGGGCTGAGGCAGGAGAATCACAAGTTCCAGCCTAGCCTGGGCAATTTGACAACCTAATAAGACTCTGTCTCAAAAAAAAAAAAAAAAAAAAAAAAAAAAAAAAAAGAAAAGAAAAGAAAAAGAAAAAGAAAAAAGGAAAAAGAAAAAGAGCTAAGGGTGTACCTCAGTATAAAGGCCCTGGGTTCAGGCCTTTTTTTGAGACAGGGTCTGGACTTGTGACCCAGGCTGGTCCTGAGCTCACTTTATAGCCCAGGGTGGCCTGAAATTCAAGGTAATCCTCCTGCTTCAGCCTGCTAATTTTTAAGTAGTGCTGAGGAATTGAATCTAGGGCTTTGTGCATGCAGAGCAAGCACTCTACCCTCTGAGCTATGCCCCAGTCCTTCCCCCAACCCTCCCCCATGCCATTCTTAATACTCCCCCCCCAAATTAAAATTAAAGTGCTGCCAGGCCCACCAAGAGCTGAGACATTTTCCACATCTGCCCCTTCAAGGTCCTGTGGCCCGTGGGGGCCTGGCCTCGCGGTGACACTGGGACAGCACCTTTTGCCACCTCCTCAGAGACCCTGCAGCCTTCCTTCAGCCTTGCCCACGCTACCCAGCAGCCAGCCTCTCACAGCGCTGTTGGCTTTGGCCCGGCTGCAGCTCCTCCCTGGGTTGCTCTCCTTGGCAAAGGCAGGCAACTGACTGCGCCATGGGCGGGCTGGTTGCTCGATGACCGATGACCGTCCCCCACAGCTGGCTCTCCACGGCCCGGGCGGGGCTGGAGTTGCAGCAGGGTGAACTTTCCAAGGGCATGTTTGTCTTTGGTACTCATCACGGGCCTCAGCTCATTTCTTGAATACCAGCTTACCTGTAAATTCTCTTTTATCCTGATGATTGACCTTTGCACTGAACTACACCCCCAGTCTTAGCCTTATTGTTTTGGGTTTTTTTTTTTTTCCCCCGTTTGGTTTGGTTTTTCCCATGGTACTGGGGATCAAGCCCAGGGCCTTCATACTGAGCTACATCTCCAGCCCATTTTTACTTTTGATTTTGAGATGGGGTATCAGGCTGAGCCCAAAGTTGTGATCTTCCTGCATCAGCCTCCCAGGGTGCTGGGATTATAGGCCTGCAAAAGGCTTCAATCAGTCAAGCAGCTCTGGGCTAGCTGTTATTCCTCCAGCCCTTCCATTTTTGGTGTTTTATTTTGAGACAAGGTCTCACTACACTTCCTGGGCTGGGCTCTAAGGCTTTGTTATTCTCCAGGCACTGGGATTGCAGGTGTGCACCACTTTACCTGACTGAATTCTTCCTTTCTTCCTTCCTTCCTTTCTTTTCTTTTCTTTTCTTCCTTCCTAACCACACTGGGGTTTGAACCCAGCACTGCTCTGTCACTGAGCTAAACCCCAAGCCCTCTCCATCCTTTATTTTGAGAAAGGGTATTGCCAGATTTCCAGGCCGAGTTGGAGCCTGTGACCCTCCTGCTGCTGCCTCCCCAGTAGCTGTGATTATAGTCATGGGCCACCTCTCTTCCACTTTCTTTTCTTTTTTTCTTGTCTTTTGTGTTTGTTTATTTGTTTGTTTGTTTGAGACAGGATCTTGCTCTGCAGTCCAGAAGAGTCCTGAGCTTGCTGTGCAGCCCAGGCTGGCCTGGAACTCGCTGCTGTTGCCTTCCTCAGCTCCCTGCACTAGGCCTACAGGCACGCGCAGCCACGCCCAGCTAACCCTTACATGGTGCCCAGGGATGAGCCACGCCTTGGCGTGCTGGGGACATGCTTTAACCGCGAGCTCCTAGTCTATCCTTTTGTTATTTTTCACTCTGTGCAAACAACAGCTGTTGATGGCATTCCCTGTCCCTGCGCTGTGTGGACACTTCCTTTGGATTCATGGTCAGAATCAAATTTCTTCAAGGCTTTGCTTGGCATATATTGTACATGAGGGTTTTTTTTTATTGTTGTTAGGTGTTTTGTTTTGTTTTTGGTGCCGAGTGTTGAAACCAGGACCTTTGTATTGGGCTATATCTCCAGCACATCTTCCTCTCTCTCTCTCTCTCTCTCTCTCTCTCTCTCTCTCTCTCTCTCTCTCTCTTTCTCTCTCCTTTGAGTCAGGATCTTTCCAAGTTTTCAAGTTTCCAAATTGCCCAGGCTGGGCAACTTGCAGTCCTCCTACCTCAGCCTCCCAGAGTGCTAGGATATACACGCATATCTGTTTTCCTTTGTGGTGCTGGGGATGGATCCCAGCGCCTCACTCCCAGTTAGGTGTGTGCTCTGCCGCTGAGCCACACCCCGGCTTCACCTCGCAGCTTGGTTTAGTGGCTTACCCCACCTCAGTGGGGAACAATGACCTGCTTTTTGTTTGTTTTTAAATGTTGTTGTCTTTTAAGTTTTGTTTTGTTATTATTATTTTGAGCTAGGCCTAATGATGCAGGCTTCTCTTTTCTTTTTCTTCCTTTTCTCCCTTTTTCTATTCTGTTTGTTTGGGGGGTTTTTTGGATTTTTTTTTTTTTTTTGAGACAAGATCTCACCCTACAGTCCAGCCTGGTCCTGAACTCACTATGTAGCCCAAGCTGGCCTCAAACTCACTGCCATCCTCCTCTAAAAGCCAGGAGATCGTGGAGCAATGTCATTCAAGCACTAAAAGAACACAAATGTCAACCAAGACTGCTATATCCAGCAAAACTGTCTTTTAAATTAGAGGGAGAAATTAAAACGTTCCATGATATAGAAGCTCACGTCAGTCCTGCCTCAACCTCCGGAGTGCTGGGATTATAGCACGCACCACCACACTCAGTTTATGTAGCACTGAGGATTCAAACCCAGGGCCTTAGTGCTTGCTAGGCAAGCACTTTAACCACTGTGCTCTTCCTCCAGTCCTTTATTTTCTATCGATTCATTTATTTCCCTAAGGTGTGTCGTGTGCCATCATGCCCAGCCTGTGTGGTGCTGAAGAATCAAACCCGGGGCCCCTCGCTCTCCAGGCAAGCACCCTTGACTGCCGAGCTATGCCTCCAGCCCCTCGTTTTGGTTTTTTGAGACAGGGTCTCAGCTTGTGATTCAGGCTGGTCCTGAACTAACTATGCACGCAGCCCAGGCAGGTCTCAAACTCACAGTAATCCTCCTGCCTCAATGTCCCACGTGGTAGGATTACAGGCACACGCCACCACACCCAGTTGATTTTCATATGGTGCTGGGGGCTTGCACCCAGGGTGTTACTCATGCTGAGCAAGTGCATTAGCCAAGAGCTACCCCCGCCCCCCAGGCCCGGAGACCTACTTCATCATCGGCATAACAGCATCAGGCAGCAGAGCGAGGAAGGCATGTTCTGGCGTAAACTCCTTTGACTGGCCTGGTCATCACTACATCTGTTACAACACCGCGACACGAAATCAGCCCTATGTGTGCAGGCTTCATGCTAAGCTGGCAATACAAGGAACTCCGCGCCAATGAGCCCCCTGAACCCTTGAAACTATGAAGAGCTGATGTCCTTGACATTTTCCAAAGTTTTATACCTGGGATCTTCAAGGCTTCTCAACTGGGTCAGAATGGCAGCCAAGCCCACAGGTCTCAGAGGTGTGAGAAAAAGAATTAACATACTAATGGGTCCAATTTATAAGCACAGGCAGGCAGATGTGGTGGCACAGGCCTAGAAGCCCAGCACTCTGGAAGCCTGAAGTGAGAGGATTGCAAGTTCTAGCCCAATCTGGGCAATTTAGCAAGGCCTGGTCTCAAAACAAGGAGCAGAGCTGCTTGCCCAGCATGCCTGAGATCCTCGGTTCAAATTCTTTTTCTTTTTCTTTTTTTTTTTTCTTTTTTCCACTTGAGACAGGGTCTTGCTCTGCAATCCAGGCTGATCCTGAGCTCATTGGGTAGCCCAGGCTGGCCTCGAGCTCACAGAATTCTTCTGCCTCAGCCTTCTGAGTGCTGGGATTATAGGCATGTACTACCATGCCTAGCTAATCTTTGTGTGGTGCTGAGGAATCAAATCCAGGGCTTTGCACAATCTAGAGAACGGCTTTATTCACTAAGTGACACTTCTAGTTTCCAAGTTCAAATCTGAATAAGAAAAAAAAAAAACTTTAGCTAAAAAACAAACACATTTTTTAAAAAAATCCCCTCCTTGTATTATCACCCACAAAGGAGATGTGTCAAGGACTCTGCCACCTTGGAGGTCTCCTCCGGTCCCCCTCTGGCCACCTGCTGAGGGCAGTTATCTGAGCTACTCTGAGACATTTGGCCTAATCGAAAGGCCCAGGAAGTAATTGACAGATATCTTGCTCAGCCTAGCCCTTTGCTGTCCATGTACCTCACTTCTTACAGGCCACTTGTTTTGATGGTTTCCTTGGCTGGACTGGCCTTTGGTAGAAAGATCCAGACATCTGTATAGATTTACATACGTAATTTGGCTTAGCTACCTGGCTCATTTCCTCATGCATTCAGTCAACACCCATTAACTTATCAGGACCCATTCTCTGCAGTTAAGGATTGATAGGATCAAAAAATACAGTGAATCCTAGCAGGACAGGGTGGTCCACACCTGTAATTCCAGTACTCAGGAGGATTGATATGAGTTCAAGAGCATTGTCATGATTTTGTTTTTGTGTTTTGTGTTCTGTTTTGTGACAAGGTCCTGCTCTACAGTCCAGAGCTGAGCCTGAAGTCACTATGAACTTAAGGCAATTCTTATTGCAGTCTCCTGAGTACCAGGATTGCAAGTGTGTAGCGCCACGCCCCAGCTTTTTTTTTTTTATTTTATAATTATTATGGGTTTTTTAGTGTGGTGCTGGGGAATCAAACCTAAGGCCCTGCGCATGCTAGATAAGCACTTTAATCACTGAGCGATGCCCCCAGCCCCTACCTTGTCATGTTTTTACAGGCCTGTTTTCCATCGGATGGTATCAGACAGTGGCATTCACTGTTTTTGTTATTGTTATTGTTGTTTTTTTTTTATCATACTTTGAAAAGACATGTAGGAGAGAAGACTTCCAGAACTGATTCAGAAAGTAGCAAGAGGGTTAGGAAAGGGTTTGAAGTAAGAGGGGCTACTCAGAGTGGGTTCATGACCACCTGTCTCACTGTGATACTTTCGAGAAAGCCTTGCTCTGTAGTCCAGGTTGGCCCTGAACTCACTAGGTAACCCATTCTGGCCTACACAGCAATCCTCCTGCCTCAGTCTCTGAGTGCTGGGATTACAGTTAGGTACCACCACACACATCTTAAATGGCGCTGAAGAATCCAAACCAGGGCCTTATACTTGCTGAGCTAGGCCCCAGCTCTACTGTAATAAATTTTAATGTAAACATTCACCGTATAAGCCACCCAGTGGCACAGGCCTACAATCCCAGCACTATAGGAGGCAGAGGATCCCAAGTTCAAACACAGGCTGAGCAATTTAGCAACATGGCCAGACCCTGTCTCCACATCAAAAATGGGCTAAGTGTCAAGGTTCTGGGCTCAATCACCAGTGCAGTGGGAAAAAAAAAAAATACCACCATACAGACAGCTCACACTGCATCCATCCCAGCAATTTGCCACTGTTGCTTTGTGACGCACTGCATTGACAGCTTCTCCCCCCCACCTCCACCTCGCCTCCTCCTCGACCCCTCCAGAATAGGATGTTGTTCCTGTTCCTGTTTCCGCTTCAGGTCTCAGCCTCTAAATAGGTAAATAGCCCTGGCTACAGAGGCCGCTGCTCAGTGTAAGCTGTGAGGGAGGACTGCACCCTTTTCTCATAAGCCCACACAACGACAGGAGGAAGTGGGTACTGTTTATGTCCCCATTTTATAGAAAGGAAATTGAGGCTTAAACCTGCTAAGCAGTTCAGTGAATGGCCCATGGTCAAGAAATCAAGAGCCTGGACAGAGAGAGGCAGGAACATGCCGAGTCTCCTGGCCAGAAACTGGGTATGGTCACATCCTAGGGGGTGCTAATTGTTCTTCTCTAAGTCAGTAAATTGCCTGGGCAGGATTAAATTTGCAATCCTTCTGCCTCAGACCCTCACAGTGTTGGATTATAGCCACATGTCACCAAACCTGGCTAATGTTATTTATCAAATCTCAACTTTGCATCCAGTTGTTTGCTAGGTTCTGAATAAAACAGAAACACAAGTAGATCACTTGCCTAAGGGAGAGGTAGTATTAATTTGTAGAGGGGAGCTGGAGGAATAGCACAGGGGTTAGACACTTGCCTAGCCAGCACAAAGCCCTGAGTTTGATTCCTCTGCCCCACGTAAGCTGGGAATGGTAGTGCACACCTGTAATCCCAGCACTTGGGAGGCTGAGGCAGGAGAATTGGGTGAGTTCAAGGCCAGCCTGGCCTACGTAGTGAGTTTAGGACCAGCCTGGATGACACAGCAAGGTGCT